>JAWPHD010000837.1:212500-390013 GCA_037043455.1 Cyrtodaria siliqua
CCATGTTGACTACAGAGTGATGCCCTCTTAATGTTAAACCCATGGCACTTAAACATATAAGTAACTTAATAAAGTTATATAACTGTACACAGTTATGAAATCTAATTTGAGTTGTTCTATTTTTAAAAACCTGATTGGAACAGGCAATCATTTTACATGTTCGTGATCCTGATGATATTCATTTTGATAATGTATCTGTTTATACATGTATTTTGTTCTTTTTAGCTTATCTAGTTTAGCACCGGTGTTAATGACAAAATAACAAGTTTTATTTCAATAGCAAATATTATTTGCATATTGTATTAGGTATTCGCTAAATACTACCTGATACTTTATATTTTTGAAGATAGCATCGAACATTGTTTTATACTGCCATATCTGATAGGGCAGCAACGATACTCCTACATGACGATACGATACGTATCACGATATACAGGGCTCACGATGCGATACATTTATCAACTGATACAGTTAACGATCCCATCCAGCAAATATATATGTTTTTGTATCCATTTTCAAACATTCATAGTTATCTCTTTTCAAGAATGTCCATCTTATTCCTGAATAGGATAGCCTTCCTGGCAATACAAATTGACCCATGTCTTAAATATCAACAAGACTCGTTACTCAAAGCAGAGCGTACATATGTTTGTATTGTGTTTTTTTTCGGAGTTTTTGGTTAATCGCTGGACCTTTAATATCTAGGTCTTTAACGATTCACCAAATATTCGAAACACCGCTGTATTTTGCCGTATGTTCGGTTTTACATTTACATTTTTATGGGAATTTAAGGAATAGGCAATACCTCTTGTGTCCCATATTCCAAATCCCGAGTCCAAATCAGTATCTTGAATCATTCGATGAGATTCTGACACGTCTCTGTTCAAGAGAGTACTTATTTAAAGCTGAAAGTCTTTCTGAGATTTCTTAGCACTGGTACTGGTTTGGTTGCTCGGTGGTATATTTTTTCTAAACATGAAATATGCTTACGATAATAAGGGCTCCAAACCTGAACACAATATTCTAATAGAAGACGTATATAACTGGTATATATAATAATAAAGATTTTTTTATCAGAGTGTTTAAAAATTATTTTCAAATAACCGAGACCTTGCATCGCTTTCTTTGCTGCCGCACTACACTGCTTACTTGGCTTTCCAGTTTTACTGATAATACCTCCCAAATCACTTTCTGAATCTGAATTTTCAATATCTATATTGTTTATATATTCTGCATTATCATTACCAAAATGGATTGTTTCACACTTGGCTACTTAAATCTCGGAAGCCCTAGATCTGACCATGATTGTAATGTATTTAAATCATCTTGTAATATATTCATATTTTTACAGGAATTGAAAATCTTTGTATCATTCACAAAAAAGCTGTGATTTACTGCCAATAATATATGGTAGATCATTTATAAAGAGTATAAACATAAGAGGCCCCAATACTTATCCTTGGGTACCCAACTTAAGACGTCTTTTTCTGTAGATGACTGTCCTCTAATAACTATTGTTTGTTTACGTCCAGTAAGAAAACCTTTTATCCATTAAAAGACCTTACCCTGTATCCCGTAAGCCTGTATCCAGTTTCAATAAAAGTCTCATGTTCAACTGAATCAAGTGCACTTCGGTAGTCAAGATATACAACATCTGTAGTTACCTTTTACAAAGATATGTTGATTTTTGCTGATCACATGTTCTGAATTCAAGTGAACAAGCATGCTTTCTTTGAATATTGATTCAATTATTTTACAAGAAACACATGTTAAACACATGCTGCCTTTTTGGTTAGAGAATAGTTCATGACGGGGTTTCTTTATTTACTCTTTCCCGTATTTTGGGATGAAGTAGGGTAAGTGTGAGGCGCCCTATAAACTGGTTTAAACCCCCAAGCGGCCTATTTTGCCACTGACCGTTCCAAGGTGATAGCCCTACTGTCAACCTGTTTTGTGTGTGTAATACCTTTATTCCTTATTAACCATTACGTGTTCCTAGTATTAACTTTCATACCCCATCCAACCCCTGCTCCAAGAAGGGAAAACGGGGTTAATAGTTAAAACATATTTATTTTTACATCGATTGCGAAACAAGTTATTGCAACATATTAATCACTCTCGATGGCTTCCTGTATAGAACCAGTACTAAGCAATGTGGATTAATTATCTTGCTCAAGGATAAATAACGTGGCCGCGGCGAGGATCGAACCCACCACCTCTCGATCTGGAGTTCGGCGCTGTAGCACTGGACTACGCACTCCACTACGGGGTTGGCTTAAAACCTTAATTCCGGCATAAAACGTTTGCAAATTGTCAAATTAAAACATGTAATATGTAATTTTAAACAGGTTATCACGTTTTGTTTCAATAAACAATGTTTTTAAACGTGTTTTATTGTCGAAATATCGCTTATAAAATCCTGCTAATATAACCTTTCCCATCGCTTAATGGAATTAAGGCGGGACCACGTAATGTTTGTCGTTTTGCGTGTTTTTGTGTTTACTGTGTTCTGTGAAAGCTCCATTTCATGTTCGACTTTTATATTTATTTTCAGAAATAACTTATCACTTTACTAAATAACTTAAACAAGTTATGTTTTACCCCCAAAGATACATGCCTATGGCTACACGTGAAATGTGGTTAATTATTCAGAAATAGCTTATTTAAGTTATTTTTCTTCATTATCCATATTAATATGTAATAACCAACTCAAGGATGACCCAAAAAAAATAGGGGAATCTTTCGTTTAAACTAAGCTAATGACATATTAATCAACCTCCTGATACATCTAGTTATTTATATGTGTGGTAAATAATAAACAATAACTTGTAGGAGTTATGTTGGACCCTTCAGATTAAGAAATAACTTGTTTAAGTTAGATAAATTGTATAAGTTATTTAGATAACTTGTATAAGTTATTTAGCAAGTAACTTAAATAAGTTAACACTACTTACTGTCTATGTACCCTGTCGATGTAACATTTTAAATGGAACTTAAAAATGGTAAACATTTTAACCGCATAATATTGATGATGTGATTACTTGTAAAACAGAAAAGATTAACATCATAAATGTCATTTTTTGTTTATAACTTTGATAACATTTTAAATTTTATAAATGAGTTTCTGTGAATCTGTGTTCTGACGAATCTGTGTGGTGTGACAGTAGAGTCAAGAGGCATGTTATGTGAATACACCTTTCTAAACTGTACATGCCGCTTATCATTTGTAATACGACCCAGTTTTCAGAAAGAAGAGTTGGATTCTAATATGCTAATTATGCTAATAGTTCCCTGTCCATTGTGTATGTTTTGTATTTGAACCTCGATCTGCAGTCATTGATATAACTTATTTGAGTTATATTTTATGTAACTTAAAAATATAGAAGCACAGAGCACATCTCTGGAAGCCATTATGTTTTGCAAATAGACATAATTAATATTACTGTAAACGAAAATGTCCTGCTGCATGACCACGTTGACTGCAGAGTGATGTAGTATTAATGTTAAACCCATGACACTTAAAAATATAAGTAACTTAATAATGTTATATAACTGTACACTTTGTAAACCGACAATAATTTTACATGGTCGTGATCCTGATGATATTCATTTATGATAGTGTATCTGTTTCATTGATTTATCACTCGTATGCTGAAGAAGTTTTGTCTCAAAGACAGACCTTTTACAAGCCTCGGCTTAAATAACTTCATACTGTGTCCTTTCGTTGCATGTGTGGTATGATCAGTAACTTTAAACAATGATGAAGAGTCCAAATCATATTTATGTTTCAGTATCTTGAATGTTTCGATGAGATCGCCTCTGACACGTCCCTGTTCAAAAGAGTACATATTTAAAGATGAAAGTATTTTTTCATATCTGAGATCTCTTAGCTCTGGTACTAGTTTGGTTGCTCGATGATGTATTCTTTTCTAAACATTCAATATCCTTACGATAATAAGAACTCCAAGCCTGAATACAATATTATAATAGAGGACGTACATAACTGGTATATATAATAAAAAAGCTTATTTTATCACTGTTTTCTAATAAGCGTATCGTTGCAGCGCTTTCTTTGCTGCTGCACTACACTGCTCATTTGGCTTTCTGTTCTTACTGATAATAACTCCCCAATCCCTTTTTTAATCTGAATTTTCAATGTCTATATGTTTTAATTTGTAAGTATTTCTGGAGCATCATAACCAAATGGATTATTTTACACTTGGCTACATTAAATCTCAGAAGCCATATATTTGACCATGATTGTAATGTTTTTAAATCATCTTGTAATATATTCATATATTTACATGAATTGAAAATCTTTGTATCATCCGCCAAAAAATGTGATTTTAATATCTGGTAGTTCATTTATAAAGAGTATAAACAATAGAGGCCCCAATACTGATCCTTGGGGTACTCCACTTAAGACGTCTTTTTCCGTAGATGACTGGCCTCTAATAACTACTGCTTGTTAACGTCCAGTCAGAAAATCGTTTATCCAATTTAAAACCTTACCCTGTAACCCTTAAGCCTCCAATTTCACTAACTGTCTCTCAAGTTCAGCTGAATCAAATGCACTTTGTTAGACAAGATATACAATATTTGTGGATATAATATACCATTGTCTTAATCATTAGTGACTGATTCTAGAGTTTCTAGCAGGTTTGTTAGTCATTGTTACCTTTTACAAAGCCATGTTGATTTTTGCTGATCAAATGTTCTGAATTCAAGTGAAAAAAAATGCTTTCTCTGATTCACGTATTTTACAAGAAACACATGTTAAAGTAACCGATCTATAGTTCATAACAGAGATTCTAGGACCTTACTTAAGAAGAGGGGTGAACTTTTCCCACTTTGCTCACACAAGGTGAGCTCTGCTATCTTCTGACAACTCTCAGTGTTTGTTTTTTGTTGTTGTTGTTTTTTTGTGTTTTTTTCTTTTTTTGGGAACATAACAATTGGGAATTTTAGCGCGAATTTTCGTAAACAAGGAAATAGATCCATTAAAACATTAATGTCAGAATTTTATCATTAATACTGTTAACTGTACACCAAGTCAACGGAGGCAATTAAAAGCGTTTTGTACTCTGAAAATGTCACATATTTACCAAAATTGTTTCTATTTCTTCAAAATTGGGTAAAAAAAAGATATGTTTTGGCATTAGAAATATGACCGAAAAACGGCTATTAAAACAGCCCCCAAAAACACTGAGTCTTGTTTAGATTAGGAATGGGACCAACATATACGACTGAAAAGGAAGACTGTCCAACCCACATTATGTAGACACTTCAGTCTTGTTTTAATTTGGGGATAAGTTCAGAGGTGTAATTGATTTATTACTAAATAACTTTAACAAGTTATGATTTACCCCCAAAAAACACATGCCTATGGCCAAATGTGAACTATGGTAAACTTTTCAGAAATAACTTATTTATTTTGTACCGATTTCAGTTATTTACTAAATAACTTTAACAACCCTAAAACAATGCCCATGGCCACAAGTGAAATATGGTGATGAACTTTTCAGAAATAACGTCTTTAAACTATTTTGGTACTTTCTCCATATTATTATGTAACTCATTTAAGTTATTAGTAGGTAACTAATATCAGTTACACCCCTGACAATTAAAAGCTTGAATAAACTATTGCTAAACCTTGCGGAGAAGAATTTATGGCAAATTAGTTAACAACAAAGATGAAAGAACCATAAAAAATATCAGATGTTGCAGGAATATTATTGTTTTGATAGAAAACAGATTTACAAACAGATGAATATCTGAAACTTATTTCAGTTATTTTGAGAGAAAAAAGCTCCAAAACTCTAATAACCTAAACAAGTTATTTTTTCTAACTTTTGCCTGATGGATAAGACTGAGACACATCGCAATCTGTTTATACATATTACATGATTATGTTGATCATTTTATTGATGTGTTACCTGTATCATTTTAAGTTTACATGTGTAAGAAACTAAATTTATGGTATATTAAAATGAACACCATCTTAATGGCAGAGACCTATTGGGTTACTTCCCATACAATTGTAACATGTTTTCACCTTTTTATTCAAACATATTCTATCAAACATGTTACCCATAATAGCGATCTATTTCATGCATACTTACCATTTTCATAACTTTAAAATATTTAACATAACACATTTTCTGTAGGCTCACTGATTTAGCATAGTTGACAGGGCAGTACTGATAACTGAATATAGTTATTCCAGTAAGGGACTTAAATCTTACAATGAAGTGTTAATTAAACAATCATATAAATAAGTTGTTTCCCTTGGAAAGGTGTTTACATTTACTCATAACTTATTTAAGTTATCTATCGAACTGTATTCAAAGGGAGAAAACTCCTGAAGTATTGATAAAATAACCCATTAAAGTTATTAGAAAATAACTTCAATCAGTTACACCCCTGACTGTTAAGGAAGAATAAGAAGAAAAACTGAAAACTCTAATTTTTACTAACTCATAATTCATTTTACACATATTCAATAATGGGTATTTTAAGAACATGTGAATAAACCTATACTTTTAATTGGCACATATACATAATTATATGACCTGAACACCCGGATAGAGTTTTGATAAACAGTTTTGTAGCGTAATTTTGCTGTTATTTGGCGGGTTAGTTTCTTTAATACCGGTATATGAAACTGAGTTGTATTGTTTGTATGCGAAATAAAATATAGACAGAACAAGAAATAATCAATCGCAAATGTTTGTATCCACAGTTAACACACAAATAAGATGTCTGCTGTGCAAACATAACAGTGATATGTCGGACGAGATTCACCACAAGCCCGAGTGTAATCGACCCATACTAAACAAGGTAATTGACAAACAGGACCATCTACAGTTTCACATTGCTATTATCATTTTTTTAGTTCATACTCAACATGTGTTGTAGAGGTATTGCCCTTCATTAGCAATGTTGGTTGAGTTTGTTATCAGATACTTAACAAAGTTATCTTCTCTGATATATGAATTGAATTGTTGCTTAACGTTGATCTACACATTGTTTAGGTTAATATGAGCCACCCCAAGAGAGTTTGTTTGTTTGTATGACTTTTCATTTTCAACACGGAAGGTTATATAAGACGATCAATTTTTTGTGGTGGAGGCAGACCACCCACTTTTCCTGAGTAGAACCAGTACTGTACACCTCCCACCATTCGTAAGAATCGACACTTTCTCACAAGTCGAGCTCCCAATGGGATTCGAACCCGCAGTGGCAAGAGACGAAGGTCGTTAACCACTCAGCCACAGAGACGCTCACCCCAAGAGAGAAGAAAAGGATAAATAGGAATCCGGAAAATCCTGCCCTGCTCTTACTAGGTAAATATCACATCCTCTTGAGGGTGCCAGTTGATATTATCGACCCGAGAATGTAATGTCGACCGAGGTAATATCCGCTGGCACGCTCAAGAAGATGAGATGTTTATTTTATTATACCGAACAAATATCGATTTTCTACAGGTTTTAATAAGCGTTTTCCGATAATGAAGAAAAATTGTTGTTGTTGTTGTTGAAAAAATCTATTTTTAGAACTGAGCTTTTCAAAAAGCTAGAGGGATTATCTTTTGTGCTATCACCCGCTATGACGCATTGAGGGTGATAGCGCGAAATATAAACCTGGCAGGGTATGTGGATTTTACATGGAGTGTTTACAGTGAGGTATAATAATACCAAATAGATTCCTGTGATTCTTTAACAATAGAAACTAGAAAACAATAGACTCCAATACAGGGGCTTGGTTCACATTTTTATAGTGTTTCAGGTAAATGGTGAATAATCGATTCCTAGCCGTATGTCCTCGATAGCTCAGTGGTTAGAGCGCTGGTACGGTAAACCAGAGATCCTGGGTTCGAGTCCCGGTTAAGGATTTTTTCACCACCTGTTATATTTGGGGGCTCGTCCGGGATCATCCTGAGAAACACCAGCAGTGGTTCTCATATATAATTAGAAATTCAGGGACAAATTTCAGTCTGGTGGTGTATGTAACTGGGTACACGTAAATGGTGAATAACGGATTCCTAACCGTATGTCCTCGATAGCTCAGTGGTTAGAGCGCTTGTACGGTAAACCAGAGACCCTGGGTTTGAGACCCGGTTGAGGAACGACCGGGTACAATAGGACGTATGTAAGTGGCTTGCCTAAGGGCACACCGAAGTAGCCCAGGACATGAATTACATTTTACAAAGCCAATTATAAAGGGAAATATAGGAATTGGAAGAGGAAAAAGCTTCCTCTCTGATGCTGATTTGAAGGTTACAATTGTGTTTGGTTAATTTGAATCCCATTGACAGAATACATATAGAACTTCCTCTAGTATAGATTGATATTAGAGCCATGTTGACTGGTTGGGCCTCTTGTTCTCCTGTTTCTCCAATTTTACGATGCCTCCGCCACCCCCACCCCACCCCACCCAACCCACTCCCCCACAACATCTCACCCTCACCCAAATCTAAGTTGTTTCCACCTCAGAACTTGATATTTAAGTAAGTGTACAGCTATGCATACAAACTATCACATGAAGATATAGGGATTACTCTGTGTAATTCTAAGGTTCATAATATTTCTGTCTGCAAGCACACAAGAACATGAAAATCATAACTCGATAAAAATATTGTTGTGAAAATCATAATAAATATCAGCAGATCGTTTTTTTCTTGCATACCGGATAAGGCTATCCACATTTTACATGGGGGATTGAAAGTCTTATCTTTATGGGTAAAGATAAAAGTCACGCGCGCACCAACGTCCGGTATGCAGGAAAACATGCAAAACGTTAGTAGCTGGCGGCGTCAACACACAACATGTCTCTGCTATGCAAGAAAAATAATCTATCATGGGTATTCGGTTCAGATAGGGAATTCCAACACTCGGTATAAGTGTTTTAATCGAAACCTCGGCATAGCCTCGGTACCGATAAAAACACTTATACCTCGAGTTGGAATTCCCTATCTTCACCGGATACCCATGAAAGATTCTTATAATCTTCTTGTACAAACTTAACATTTATTGCAGTCTGTCTCGAACACAGAAGAGACAACACTACAGAGCACATCATGCATGCCTAGTGTAAATCAGGCTACAGGTAACAATCATTATACAGTAAAACTCGCTTACAGCGAACTCGGTTACAGCGAATACTCAGTTATAGCAAAGTGTTTTCAATACCCCGGCCAGCTCCTTCTTTGTTTCATATAAAAAATGATATAGCATATAAATCGGATATAGCAAATTTTCTGTTATAGCAAAGCAATTTTGCATTCCCCATCCAAAGAAACTAGCGTAAATTACTTTTTTCTTATAGCCAATTGACCATTTTTGTTTATATTTCGGTATTTGCAGGTATAAAACATTAGCCTGGAGAAGTGCGAGTTTTCACGACTTTGTCAAAGGGAAGGTGCTAAGTGGCGTTTGCACCATAATTAAATGGTTTTAATAAACAGCTTGTTTGAGTTGAGTTGAATGTTGTTTAACGGCTCATCAACACAGTATAGGTTATTTAGAGCCGCCCCAGAGAGAGTGGAAGGATACACAGGAATCTGGGAACCCTGCCCTACTCTTATTATCGAACAGATTCCTATGGTTCTTTATCGTGCTCGGTTTGAAAGCTTGTTTGATATAATTTTTAAAGCGTGAGCATCTATCAAGTATAAATACTATATCATACTCGGAATACTTTTTAAGAAATAGATAGCACCGTCATATTGCATGTAGCCCAAATGTTTACGAACCTTAAAAAAAAGAAAGACGATACACTCAATACTGTATTATAATACCCATCATTTATGTAATAAAAACGAATCGAAAAATACAATACATAGGAATTTGTTATGAGCAAGTTTTACTGTACATTCATTCAGTGAACATTTTAATATATTCTGAAACACTATCTGGTCAAGCAATTTATTTACAGTTATGACCATACTGAAATAAACACCAGATTGTGGCCATTCTAATGCTTTATATAATGTAATTCAATTATACATATTTGCTACACACAGAACAGATACTCTCCTAAATCACATTATATAATGTGATCCAATTATCCATATCTGCTACTCCCAGAACAGATACTCTCCTAAATCACATTATATAATGTGATCCAATTATCCATATCTGCTACACACAGAACAGATACTCTCCTAAATCACATTATATAATGTAATTCAATTATCCATATCTGCTACACACAGAACAGATACTCTCCTAAATCACATTATATAATGTAATTCAATTATACATATCTGCTACACACAAAACAGATACTCTCCTAAATCACATTATATAATGTGATCCAATTATCCATATCTGCTACTCCCAGAACAGATACTCTCCTAATTCACATAATATAATGTGATCCAATTATCCATATCTGCTACACACAGAACAGATACTCTCCTAAATCACATTATATGATGTAATTCAATTATACATATCTGCTACTCCCAGAACAGATACTCTCCTAAATCACATTATATAATGTGATCCAATTATCCATATCTGCTACACACAGAACAGATACTCTCCTAAATCACATTATATAATGTGATCCAATTATCCATATCTGCTACACACAGAACAGATACTCTCCTAAATCACATTATATAATGTGATCCAATTATCCAAGATATCTGCTGCTCAGAGGAACAAATACCCTCCTCAGGTCGACCGGAAATTCAAGATGGCCACCATGGCTAAAAATAGATTTAAAAATAAAATAAATATTTGTAGCAACTACTTCTTAAAAATTATAAGAAAGAAACCAAGAAAACAAGAACAGATAAAAACTCAAAAATACAGAAAGCTGAAGCACAGGTGCTTTCTCTGTAGTACGCGTATTAAACTGTAGCGCAAATTTCAATCCCATGCTTTCTATTCGGGCCGCGCAAACATACAACATACTTCCAGTACGCGCCCTATAACCGATGACATCTATATGAACGGTGTAAAAAATCAATGATAGGATAAAATAATATGAGTATACTTAAGAGCATGTAAGTATATGTGTATGTGTTTAACAATGTATTTACACACCTGTGGTAATTGCAGGAGCACATGCAGGTAGTGGTGATTATACAGTAGATGAGCAGGCAAATGAACAACTGAATGTCCAGTTTTCACCTTCACATTTCAATGGTGACTCGTGTCCTAGGGTGTCGCCTAGTAGCATTTCTCTCATAACTGTCATTGGGTCTGTCAGTATGGATGTTGGACCTGCTTCAGGAGGGCAATCCCCCTGTTCAACAACATCAGGGTATTCTTCAAAACAAACCAGTCCAGATGAGCCACAGTCAGCCGTCATTAATGCGAGAGGAGATATATTACAAACCGAAGGTATGGTGGATGTTTTAAATGTAAATTATTGACTTTTTGTACTATGATTATGGTGGTACTTACTTCTACCAGTATCACCAGGCGTTTTCTCAGAAAGCTGAGCAGTATGAACTACAAGGCATACCGGTAGACTGGTCCGCTTGCGACACTAAATTGTTTTTGCGAGTATTTGCTGGTTTAAAGTCTGTCACATGTGACTCCTGTAATAGCTCCAGCCACACCACAGGTTTCTGCCCCAGTCAAGCTAGGACGCACCCCGATCACTCGTCTTTCGGCAGGGGGCGAAGCTTGGCAATGCAGCCAGACCGAGCCTTCAACATGAGGTATCAAAGCGCTTCTGCCACCGTGCAATGGGCTCACAACGACAGATTTGGAAGGCCAAAAGTATTACACAATGGGAAGGAAATCTGTAATAATTTCAATGCAGATGGATGCGCTCGGATCCATAATAACAATGTTGTGCACATCTGCATGATCTGCAAAGGGTAGCATCCAGCGTATACGTGCATTAAAGGTGGGAAATCTACTCCTAAACTGCCAGGGTCCAGTAAACCATGACCTATACTCGAAGCTACAACACCAATAAATATTGATAGGTTAGAAAAGGAACTTTTACATCACCCTGATACACCGTTCGTGAATAAACACATCAGTGGCTTTCGGGAAGGCTTTGATACAGGTATCAAACAATTACAAACAAAAGTTTTTCAATCTCCCAATTTACTATCAGCTAGGCGACAAGCCCACACGGTAACAGAGTTATTGGGAAAAGAGGTATCAAAAGGCGAAGTTATTGGACCATTTCAAACGCCTCCTTTTGACTTGTACAGAATTAACCCACTAGGCCTTGCCGAAAGTAAATATTCCAAAAAACAAAGGTTGATAGTCGACATAACAATGAGGAACATGCCAGTGTATTATATAATGTGATTTAGGAGAGTATAGAAAGCCGAATTCTCCGTTTCTTATGTTCGAGTGGATGATGCAGTCTCTGCAATTAAAAGTAATGGTCATGGCGCCATGCTTTGTAAAACGGACATAGTTGATGCATTTAAGCTTTTACCGATTTGCCCAGATTTGTGGAGATACCATGGGGTATCCTGGAATGGAAGTTTTTATTTCTTCACTAGATTGTGCTTTGGATCTAGAAGTTCACCAAAGATTTTCACTTTACTGTCAGAAGCCATACACTGGATAGCTACTACAAACTTTCAAATACTAAAATTACTGTTTCTGCTTGATGACTTCCCGTCCATTGTATCGCCGTCTTCCGATGGTCACAGAGCAATGGCTCTTCTCACACATGTATTCGGAATCCTGAACATTCCATTACATCCTGTAAAGACATTGGGGCCAGCTACTACAATGATATTTCTTGGGATTACGCTAGATTCTGCCAACATGGAAGCCTCTCTTCCTTCCGACAAAGTTGATCGCATTAAACAAGTCATGTCAACTATTTTGAGAAAGACATCAGGTACAAAGCGTGTATTGTTGAGTTTACTTGGTCATTTAAATTTTGCCTCACGCGTTGGAATACCTGAGCGTAATTTTGTTTAGTACTTGTTGAAATTAGCGGCATCTGTCAAAGAACTTCACCATCATGTACACATTAATCAAGCGTGTATTAAGGTCATGGATATGTGACTGAAATTCCTGGGATCGTGGAATGGAAAGTCGTTTTTCTATGATGACAAGGTCATAGACTCTGCAGATTTCGAACTTTATACAGATGCAAGTGGGTCCCATGGTTACGGGGGGTACTTCCAAGGCAGGTGGTTCTCAGAACCATGGCCAACAGACTTACCAAAGCTGGGCGACCCAGACATGTCCATTGCTTTCCTGGAATTAGTTCCCATTGTTCCAGCGTTGTATCTTGGCATAAACTGTGGACGCGAAAACGTATCGTATTCCATTGCGATAATGCAGCGACTGTAGCTATAATTTCAAAAGGGCGCATTAAATCCCCACTAATTATGACGCTTATGCGTCAACTTACATTATGTGCAGCCAAGAGCAATTTCATAGTCCATGCAAAGCATATTCCAGGGAAAATCAATGCAATCAGTGATACTCTGTCTCGTTTTCAGATGGCACGATTCCGGACACTGGCGCCCCACCTAGACAGCCTCTATCTCATCTAGATAGCACAGTGGAGGCACTTTGGTCAGCGGCCGTGGCAGAAGGTACTAAATGTCTATAACAATCTGCCTACAAATGTTTCACTCAGTATTGCTTTTGGGGGCTCTTCGCTCAGTCCATTTGGCCTTAATGAACTTCACTCGTTTTGGCCAATACATAACTCCAGTTATATATGCACCCCCAAAAAACTGTAGAAGGAACCAATACAGCCACTAAGCATCTGGTATAAAGTTTCAACCTCGTCTGTTAAATAGCCCAGGTTGTCCCCCAATTGGTTCTTTCCTGCAGCTTTTGGTTATAGTAATACAGTGGATCTTGGCACACATCATTGCAGTCTGGTTCTGGGGCCGACCAGGTACCGCCTCCTGCGGGGCCTACCTGCTGCCTCTAGCCAGGACCTGCCGGGTACCGCTCATGCTGGGCCTACCTGCAACTGGGTACTGCTCAATGGGCCTACCTGCAACTGTTCTAACGCTTTCCATTTACCGCTCATCCTGGGCCTACCTGCAACCGGGTACCGCTCGATGGGCCTTCCTGCAAACGCTGCAACTGTGTTCTAACGATTTCTAGTTACCGCTCATCCTGGGGCTTCCTGCAAACGCGTTCTAGGACATTACTGGTACCACCTCACTCTCGGGGGCGGCCTACCAACACATCTGCCAAAGTCACTGAATCGCAGATAGGACTGTGCAAGTTAGGCCCCCGTAAGCCAAAGTAAAATTGTTACAGTATGAAGGTGTCCTCTTCCTTCCTGGTCCAGTTGGGTCCTTTAAAACTATAATTTATATGAGATTCTAACAATAATTTTATATCGTCCCGAGTTTCTATACCTGCCCTGCCCTGCCCCCCAAACCCACCCCTACATTGTTTTAGCCTTGTTTTCTGATGGTATATACTGGCTATATAATTTATTATTCTCTGAAAAATCAAATAGTCGAGCTGCGCTGTTCTCCGACGGCTCTTGTTCTTTCATGTAAACAATGTGATGCTAATAAACTATTAAACTAATTAGTAAAATGCATGTTAAACAATGGTCTTGGGTTTAAAGTGTCCTATTATTTGTAACTGGAATGCGTAATTTATCTGGGGCGGTCTTATATCGAGGTAAATTGACATTATCACAGAGAAACTTTCACATTGTATCATCAACTTGTATGGGTTTTATGCGATAAATAGAATCTCACTATATCTTACTCAAAAAAAAATGCCTACCAACCTACTCCTTTTTTTTGCAGAGCTTAGTTGTCCGTCGTCCGTCCGTTAACTTTTGCCTCATTAACACGATAGGGCCTTCATTTTTCATCCAATCTTTTAACTTCACCACATTGTTGATATCAATGAAAGCTTGGACGAGTTCGAAAACCAGCCAGATCGGACCATTTACACTGGAGTTGTGGCCCTTGATTTTCTGAAATAGGTTATAATCTCGTTAAGATGATAGGGCCTTCATTTGGCCGGATTTCAACGAAACTTTGCAGGGATGATCAGCACCAAGACTAGTTGTACATTATTATCGTCACAATGTTCCAGTTGCCTGATTTTGACGGAGTTATGGCCCTTTAAGGCCTTTGTCTGGACTAGTTCTCCTGAACTCCAGGCCGGATTTCAACGAAACTTTTTAGGGATGATCAGTACCAGGTCTAGTTGTGCATATCTTTGCCGTGTTCCGGTTAAATGACTTTTGGCAGAGTTATACCCTTAAAAGGTTTTAATACACACACTTTGTCTGGACTAGTTCTCCTGAACCCCTGGCCGGATTTTAACGAAACTTTGCAAGTATGATCGGTACCAAGCCTAGTTATGCATATCATCGTCGTGTTTCGGTTGACAGATTTTTGACAGAGATATGGCCCTTTAAAGGTTTCTGATACACAAGCTTTGTCCGGACTAGTTCACCTGAACCTCTGGCCGGATTTCAACGAAAACTTGGCAAGGATGATCAGTATCAAGCCTAGTTGTGCATATCATCGCAGTGTTTTAATACACAAATACACAAACTTTGTCTGACTAGTTCTCCTGATACCAAGTCTAGTTGTGCATTAGGCCTCTTGTATAGAGCATGCAATATCGTACACACCTATTTTTAGATCACCTGAGCCGAATGCTCAAGTTGATCTACTGGGATCACTCGTCGTCCGTCGTCGTCCGTCGTTAACTTTTGCTTCAAACGACTTCTCCTCAGAAACCGCTTGGCTAATTTTGACCACACTTCACATGGATGATCCTTAGATGAATGCTTTTTAGATTTGTTAAAATTAGGTCAACACGACATCCAAGATGGCCGCCATTAACATATATAGTCGAAACCTTAAAAAATCTTCTTCTCAAGAACCGCCAGACAGATTTCGACAGTTTTTCTTTTAAAATGACCGCCAATGGCTAGACTATCAAGTTTGTTCAAATGAAGTCCCCGGGGTCAAAAATAGCCTTGCCCCGAGGGTCCAAAGTTTGTATATTGAGATTTTGCATGTTTTTCCATAGGATTCGGACGTAATGTAAACATAGTACAGTATGTAGGTCCTTTATATAAAAATAAAAATATATTTTAATATACTAGTAGTGGACAGTCAATCTGGTTTATTACATGCAAATACAATATGTCTGATTCCTATGGTTTTTCATAGACTTATATAGGAAAAAACTTTTAAAAAATCTTCTTCTCTGAAACCACAAGGCACAGAGCTCTCATGTATTACATGTAGCATCAGCTTATGGTCCTCTACTAAGTTTGTTCAAATGGTGACCCTGGGGTCAAATTTGGCCCCACCCCGGGAAATTTTCAAAAATCTTCCTCTCAGAAACAGCTTGGTTAATTTTGACCAAACTTCACATGGATGATCCTTAGGTGAATGTTTTTCAAATTTATTAAAATTAGGTAAACACGACATCCAAGATGGCCGCCATAGAAAAATCTTTAAATTACTTCTTGCACACTGGGAAGCTATTTAAAGGCCGTGGGTTCAAATCACATTGGAGTTTTTATTTTTATTTTTTTATTTTTTTTTATTCTTCATTTTAATTATTGTTTCCTGTTTTTCTTTTGTTTAATTTTTCTAAAGTTGGTACAGTATATACAGATTTTGCATGTTTTACATAGGCTTATATAGGGAAATCTGAAAAAATCTTCTTCTCTGAAATTACAAGAGCCAGAGGTTTAATGTTTTGCGTTTGCTATAGACTTATGGTCCTCTACCAAGTTTGTTCAAATGGTGACCCTTGAGTCACATAAGGGTCACCATTTGGCCCCTCCCCAGGGGTCAAATGTTTTACAAAGACTTGTACAGGGAAATACTTAAAAAATATTCTTCTGAAACTACAAGAGCCAGATGTTTAATATTTTGCATTTACTATAAGCTATGGTCCTCCAAGCTTGTTCAAATGGTGATCCTGGGGTCACATTTGGCCCCGCCCCAGGGATCACATGTTTTGCGTAACTTTAGTTTGCATAACCAAGTTTGTACAAATGGTGACCCTTGGGTCACATAAGGGTCACCATTTGGCCCCTCCCCAGGGGTCAAATGTTTTACATAGACTTATATAGGGAAAACTTAAAAAATCTTCTTTTAAATTGTTAGCATGGAGTTGTGGGTATAAATTTCAGATGAGGGTGTTGTGTTTTGCACTTGTAGAAAGGTATTGAAAGGAATTTAATGATGAAACCCCTTGATATAATCGCCATTTTAGCTTGTAGAGCATCGCCATGCCCTCTTGCTCTCTTGTTCTTTATTATTATTAATGATCGCTAACCGTCTATCGTCTATCAAGTTTGCTTATTTGAAGATGGCTGCAACCCCTGGGTCCAAAGTTTGTATGAAGAGATTTTGCATGTTTTTACAAAGACTTACATAAGGAATGACTTAAAAACATCTTCAATCAGCATTTGTGAGAGGACAATTGTTTCATCATTGCAAAGATCCTCAGGTGATCGATTTAGGGCCATTTGGCCCTCTTGTACTTTTTGAGAATAGTATACCGGTAAATCAAATTGTTTTTGCATATAACTAACTGTTGATTACATTTCACCAATAATATAGTTAAACCTATGGTAGAATAATGAAGAAAAGTTGAAAATATAAAATTGTATTTAAATATGTGCATGCAGATGTAATGTCAAAATGATACTGGATTAATAAATCAAGAGGCTAATTTTAATGCTTGATAAAGACTTTAATTTTAAACACTTCATATGTCCCTTTAAAGCTGCTTGTATATAGTTCAATAAAAAACAGATCTCATTTGTCTTCGTTATTCTACCAAATTTAATTAGCCGTTTTTTTTTAAAGGAAAAAAACGGCTTATAGATTGGCGAAAACCGGGTGGGCGTCAACATTTTGTTTTCTATATCTCAGCTTCATCAACTTTAACAGCACCTTCCTCTCATCAAGGATGGTCTAATTGTCACTACGACCTACTTTCTCCAAAATATGCATTACGTTAACCTTTTTTGTCTATGTTTGTGTGTGTGGGGGGCTGGGTTGGGGGGTTGTGTTATATCTCAGCATTACCATGTCTGATCTTCATCAAATTTGAACAGCACCTTCCTATCAGCAAGCACTGACCATACTCTGAAAACTAGATCACTATGACATACTTTCTCCAAAATATGCGTTACGTTAACCTTTTTGTTTAAGTTTGTTTTTGTTATATCTTGTGTTTTCTTTATATCTCAGCATCTGACACTATGTCCGATCTTCATCAAATTTTAACAGCACCTTCCTCTGATAACCCTGAAAACTAGGTCACTGTAACCTTCTTTCTCCAAAATATATGTTATGTTAACTTTTTTAACGTTGTTATACGGGCATCAACACCTTCAGCTCAAGGTGATCTATTGGGATCACTCTTCGTCCTTCGTCCCTAGGGTCACATTGGCCCCGCCCCAGGGGTCACATGTTTTACATAGACTTGTATAGGGAAAAACCTAAAAAAAATCTTCTCGGAAACTGCCAGAGCCAGAGGTTTAATATTTTGCTGCTATAAGCTTATGGTCCTATACCAGGTTTGTTCAAATGGTGACCCTGGGGTCACATTTGGCTCCGCCCCAGAGCTCACATGTTGACTTCTATAGGGAAATATTTAAAAAATCTTCTTGTCTGAAACTACAAGAGCCAGAGGTTTATTATTTTGCATTTACTGTAAGCTTATGGTCCTCTACTAAGCCTGTTAAAATGGTGATCCTGTGGTCACATTTGGCCCCACCCCAGAGGTCACATGTTTTACAAAGACTTACATAGGGATTTTTTTTTAAAAATCTTCTCAGAAACAGCTTGGTCAATTTTGACCAAACTTCACATGGATGAGCCTTAGGTGAATGTTTTTCAAATTGTTAAAATTAGGTAAACACGACCTCCAAGATGGCCGCCATAGAAAAATCTTTAAATTACTTCTTGTACACTGGAAAGCTAAGGCCGTGGGTTCAAATCCCACTGGAGTTTTTTTTTTTTTTTTTTTGGGGGTTTTTATTCTTTATTTTCATTATTGTTTCCTTTGGATGCGTTTTGTTTTGTTTATTTTTTCTAAAGTTTGTACATGTATATAAAGATTTTGCATGTTTTACATAGACTTATATAGGAAACAACTTTAAAAAATCTTCTTCTATGAAATTACAAGAGCCAGAGGTTAGTATTTGGCATTTACTATGAGCTGATGGTGATCACATTTGGCCCCGCCCTAGGGGTCACATGTTTTACATAGGAGTTGTGGGTTTAAATTTCGGTTGTTTGATTGAGGGTGTTGTTGTGTTTTGCACTTGCAAAAAGGTATTGAATGGAATTTAATGATGAAACACCTTGATATAAGAGCCATTTTAGCTTGTAGAGCATCCACATGCCCTCTTGTTCTCTTGTTCTTTATTATTATTAATGATCGCTAACCCCTTGTCTATCAAGTTTTCTCATTTGAAGTCCCTGTGGTCAAAGATGGCTGCAACCCCTGGGTCCAAAGTTTGTATGTAGAGATTTTGCATGTTTTTACATAGACTTACACAAGGAGAGACTTAAAGACATTGTCAATCAGCATCTGCAAGAGGACAGTTGTTTCATCATTGCAAAGATCCTCAGGTGATCGATTCAGGGCCATCTTGGCCCTCTTGTTTTTATATCTCGGCATTGCCATGTCCAATTACTTTTTATATCTCGGCATTGCCATGTGCAATTATTATAAAACTTGAACAGTAAGTTGCTGACATGTGCCAAACATCATGCGCTGAAAATGAAAACTAGGTTTTCAACATTAAAGCATCCTCCCACTCCCAAAACAACAATCTATCTAGAAAAGCTCTGTTAAATAGTTTCACCATAATATGTAAGAACAATTAGCTTTGAACTATCTAATAATTAATATTAAATGATTAAACAAATGCAACAATGTAGGAAAAACTAAGGGGACACCGGGAGTTTTTAAAAAAACAAAATTGCCATGTATCCTTTTGAGTTCCAACAGTTCCATAATTATTCAAAACATTTAATTTAAATTATTTACATATTAATAAAAAAAAATTCAAACTGTTAGTAACTGTATTTTTGTTTTGTTTATTTCAGCGGAAAAGAAACGTATGCAAATCTGGATATTTGAGAATCTATTAAAGCCAATACTAACTGAGGCTGTTGCCTCACTTTTGTCTTGGCGTTAAATGAAGGAGGCCTTAAACATTAATCAACTGTCCGAAAAAAGATGTTGAAATTAGAAAATATCATTTCAAGTAAAGGACAGGGGATCCTAGCTGTGACCTTTTACTTCAAATTGAGGCTTTGCAGTAGGATGTCTAATTGCAACATCTGTCTGTGTCATCGGCATCATACTTTCACTTCCCCTCTGAAGGATAGCATCCAATGTCTTTAAACTGTCTTGGCTGAAAGAATGACCTCTTTGATTTTGAGGTCGAAGGTCAAGGTTATTGTGATCTGGTAATGATTTTAAGCTCATTAACTTGTTTAGTATTGCACTGGCAGTCTTAATGTATTACTGAACAAATGTGCTGTAATAAACCAAGAGTTTTATTACAATTTTTATATCTATATTTTATTGTATGTTTGTTATTAGTATTTTATATGTTATTCACATAATTTAATGTGCTGTTATGTCTGTTGTATATTAGAGGGGGTAAACATGCAAACAAACAAACTCATGTCACTGCATGCGAAGGTCTTAACCAGGTGTAGAATCTGTCGCAATTCCTTCTGTTTGTGTCCCAGATGAGTTATTGTCCAAATAAAGCTTGTGTTCCGTTGGTATGATTGGCTTCTGTCTTGAATGAAGCACTTCGGTTCTAAACTGATGGATTGAATTTTTATATTTTTTTAAAATTTCATCACCTACTTATTGATCCATTGAATCTCGCCATAATAGGTGCATGAGGGTCGGGGAGAACCATCCCTGTATGCACCTTACATAGTAAATTTAATCAAAATTGTGAATTTCCGAGCCACTGCTTAGCCCCGTGTGGTTCCCGGGGGCCCCGTTTGGTCACTGGGCAAAGAATAGGGCTACTGCAGATCCCTTTGGAGGGGTAGACAGAGGGGTAGAATCCCCCCAAATTCATGTTTTTTGTTCATGTTCATCAAAGGTCTTCATCATGATCCCTGCATTGTTTCAGGTGCCATCTCGCTTACATCAAAAGAGCAGTGGCAGAAAAACGATAAACGTGGCTCCAGCGTAAATGGAGTTTCTACGATAGAATTTGCAGCAACTCTGCAGTTCAGGGTGAGAAGGTTTTAGGCCCATTTTCCATATTTTATCTCAATGTGCATGGAGGATGAGCCTGGCATGTTCATGCCTGAAAGGTGCCATATAACCTTTCATGTGTTGGTGTGCCTTAAAACCCAATTCAATTCAATTATCAGTTGAGAGGGGTAAAATCACACAGAATTCATGTTCATTTGGCTTTTTTGCCATTCATTAAAGGTCTTCAAACTCTGCAGGTGTGCAGTTCTGAGACGGTTCTAGGCCCATTTTGTATGATTTTATCTAGATGTAAATGGAGAGTGGGCCTGGAATGTTCATTCCTGTTTGTGCCATATAACCTTGTTTTGGTGAGGTGTAAAACCATATTCATACGAAAGTTACCAATTGGGGTCTTATTTCTCTCTTCATCTATTCTCAGAGTCTAAAGCAAATGATTCATGTTTGACATGTTTAATTAAATTTCATGATGGTATTAAATCATATCGACAGTATTAAAACATATTTTATGCCCGCAAAGGAAGGCATATAGTAATCTCAACATCCATCTGTTCGTTCGTCCGAAACAACCATGTGTCTGCCATTGAAAGTACTGCAGGGCATTGCATGAAACTTCACAAACATGTTAATCACAATGAGGTGCGTCATGTGCAAAAATCAGATTCGTACCTCAAAGGTCAAGGTCAAATTGCAACATATTATAAAACTAGACAATCTCCTATTATACTATAAGTCCCGGAGATTATAAATGTATCAACATTTTATTTTTACAGCATTATATTTGTACGCAAATGTATTACAATCCTCAGTGGAATAAGTTATTATTTAAAGAGGAATGCCTTCATATTTGAGGAAAATTGTTGTTCTGCCAAATAAATGTGTTTTCCTAAACTTATCATATACTTTCAACTTATTTAATCCAAATCAATGCGAACAGTTTTATCACGCTTACTTGAGGGTATTTTTGTGTTGTCTGAATTTTAACACTATTAACCCTTAACCCACTAAGCACGACTATAATAGCCCGTGTGTCCATTGTAAACCCAGATCAGCATGACTATATAGCCTGTGTGTCCATTGTAAACCCAGATCAGCCTGCGAGTAACTCAGCACGACTATATAGCCTGTGTGTCCATTGTAAACCCAGATCAGCCTGCGAGTAACTCAGCACGACTATATAGCCTGTGTGTCCATTGTAAACCCAGATCAGCCTGCGAGTAACTCAGCACGACTATATAGCCTGTGTGTCCATTGTAAACCCAGATCAGCCTGCGAGTAACTCAGCACGACTATATAGCCTGTGTGTCCATTGTAAACCCAGATCAGCCTGCGAGTAACTCAGCACGACTATATAGCCTGTGTGTCCATTGTAAACCCAGATCAGCCTGCGAGTAACTCAGCACGACTATATAGCCTGTGTGTCCATTGTAAACCCAGATCAGCCTGCGAGTAACTCAGCACGACTATATAGCCTGTGTGTCCATTGTAAACCCAGATCAGCCTGCGAGTAACTCAGCACGACTATATAGCCTGTGTGTCCATTGTAAACCCAGATCAGCCTGCGAGTAACTCAGCACGACTATATAGCCTGTGTGTCCATTGTAAACCCAGATCAGCCTGCGAGTAACTCAGCACGACTATATAGCCTGTGTGTCCATTGTAAACCCAGATCAGCCTGCGAGTAACTCAGCACGACTATAATAACCCGTGTGTCCATTGTAAACCCAGATCAGCCTGCGAGTAACTCAGCAGGACTATATAGCCTGTGTGTCCATTGTAAACCCAGATCAGCCTGCGAGTAACTCAGCACGACTATATAGCCTGTGTGTCCATTGTAAACCCAGATCAGCCTGCGAGTAACTCAGCACGACTATATAGCCTGTGTGTCCATTGTAAACCCAGATCAGCCTGCGAGTAACTCAGCACGACTATAATAACCCGTGTGTCCATTGTAAACCCAGATCAGCCTGCGAGTAACTCAGCACGACTATATAGCCTGTGTGTCCATTGTAAACCCAGATCAGCCTGCGAGTAACTCAGCACGACTTTATAGCCTGTGTGTCCATTGTAAACCCAGATCAGCCTGCGAGTAACTCAGCACGACTATATAGCCTGTGTGTCCATTGTAAACCCAGATCAGCCTGCGAGTAACTCAGCACGACTATAATAACCCGTGTGTCCATTGTAAACCCAGATAAGCCCGCGAGTAACTCAGCACGACTATATAGCCTGTGTGTCCATTGTAAACCCAGATCAGCCTGCGAGTAACTCAGCACGACTATATAGCCTGTGTGTCCATTTTAAACCCAGATCAGCCTGCGAGTAACTCAGCACGACTATATAGCCTGTGTGTCCATTGTAAACCCAGATCAGCCTGCGAGTAACTCAGCACGACTATATAGCCTGTGTGTTCATTGTAAACCCAGATCAGCCTGCGAGTAACTCAGCACGACTATATAGCCTGTGTGTCCATTGTAAACCCAGATCAGCCTGCGAGTAACTCAGCACGACTATATAGCCTGTGTGTCCATTGTAAACCCAGATCAGCCAGCGAGTAACTCAGCACGACTATATAGCCTGTGTGTCCATTGTAAACCCAGATCAGCCTGCGAGTAACTCAGCACGACTATAATAACCCGTGTGTCCATTGTAAACCCAGATCAGCCTGCGAGTAACTCAGCTCGACTATATAGCCTGTGTGTCCATTGTAAACCCAGATCAGCCTGCGAGTAACTCAGCACGACTATATAGCCTGTGTGTCCATTGTAAACCCAGATCAGCCTGCGAGTAACTCAGCACGACTATAATAACCTGTGTGTCCATTGTAAACCCAGATCAGCCTGCGAGTAACTCAGCATGACTATATAGCCTGTGTGTCCATTGTAAACCCAGATCAGCCTGCGAGTAACTCAGCACGACTATATAGCCTGTGTGTCCATTGTAAACCCAGATCAGCCTGCGAGTAACTCAGCACGACTATATAGCCTGTGTTTCCATTGTAAACTCAGATCAGCTGCGAGTAACTCAGCACGACTATATAGCCTGTGTGTCCATTGTAAACCCAGATCAGCCTGCGAGTAACCCAGCACGACTATATAGCCTGTGTGTCCATTGTAAACCCAGATCAGCCTGCGAGTAACTCGGCACGACTATAATAACCCGTGTGTCCATTGTAAACCCAGATCAGCCTACGAGTAACTCAGCACGACTATATAGCCTGTGTGTCCATTGTAAACCCAGATCAGCCTGCGAGTAACTCAGCACGACTATATAGCCTGTGTGTCCACTGTAAACCCAAATCAGCCTGCGAGTAACTCAGCACGACTATATAGCCTGTGTGTCCATCGTAAACCCAGATCAGCCTGCGAGTAACTCAGCACGACTATATAGCCTGTGTGTCCATTGTTAACCCAGATCAGCCTGCGAGTAACTCAGCACGACTATATAGCCTGTGTGTCCATCGTAAACCCAGATCAGCCTGCGAGTAACTCAGCAAGACTATATAGCCTGTGTGTCCATTGTAAACCCAGATCAGCCTGCGAGTAACTCAGCACGACTATGTAGCCTGTGTGTCCATTGTAAACCCAGATCAGCCTGCGAGTAACTCAGCACGACTATGTAGCCTCTGTGTCCATTGTAAACCCAGATCAGACTGCGAGTAACTCAGCACGACTATGTAGCCTGTGTGTCCATTGTAAACCCAGATCAGCCTGCGAGTAACTCAGCATGACTATATAGCCTGTGTTTCCATTGTAAACTCAGATCAGCTGCGAGTAACTCAGCACGACTATATAGCCTGTGTGTCCATTGTAAACCCAGATCAGCCTGCGAGTAACCCAGCACGACTATATAGCCTGTGTGTCCATTGTAAACCCAGATCAGCCTGCGAGTAACTCGGCACGACTATAATAACCCGTGTGTCCATTGTAAACCCAGATCAGCCTACGAGTAACTCAGCACCACTATATAGCCTGTGTGTCCATTGTAAACCCAGATCAGCCTGCGAGTAACTCAGCACGACTATATAGCCTGTGTGTCCACTGTAAACCCAAATCAGCCTGCGAGTAACTCAGCACGACTATATAGCCTGTGTGTCCATCGTAAACCCAGATCAGCCTGCGAGTAACTCAGCACGACTATATAGCCTGTGTGTCCATTGTTAACCCAGATCAGCCTGCGAGTAACTCAGCACGACTATATAGCCTGTGTGTCCATCGTAAACCCAGATCAGCCTGCGAGTAACTCAGCACGACTATATAGCCTGTGTGTCCATTGTTAACCCAGATCAGCCTGCGAGTAACTCAGCACGACTATATAGCCTGTGTGTCCATCGTAAACCCAGATCAGCCTGCGAGTAACTCAGCAAGACTATATAGCCTGTGTGTCCATTGTAAACCCAGATCAGCCTGCGAGTAACTCAGCACGACTATGTAGCCTGTGTGTCCATTGTAAACCCAGATCAGCCTGCGAGTAATTCAGCACGACTATGTAGCCTGTGTGTCCATTGTAAACCCAGATCAGCCTGCGAGTAACTCAGCACGACTATGTAGCCTGTGTGTCCATTGTAAACCCAGATCAGCCTGCGAGTAACTTAGCATGACTATATAGCCTGTGTGTCCATCGTAAACCCAGATCAGCCTGCGAGTATCTCAGCACGACTATATAGCCTGTGTGTCCATCGTAAACCCAGATCAGCCTGCGAGTAACTCAGCACCACTATATAGCCTGTGTGTCCATCGTAAACCCAGATCAGCCTGCGAGTAACTCAGCACGACTATATAGCCTGTGTGTCCATAGTAAACCCAGATCAGCCTGCGAGTAACTCAGCACGACTATATAGCCTGTGTGTCCATCGTAAACCCAGATCAGCCTGCGAGTAACTCAGCACGACTATATAGCCTGTGTGTCCATCGTAAACCCAGATCAGCCTGCGAGTAACTCAGCACGACTATATAGCCTGTGTGTCCATCGTAAACCCAGATCAGCCTGCGAGTAACTCAGCACGACTATATAGCCTGTGTGTCCATTGTAAACCCAGATCAGCCTGCGAGTAACTCAGCACGACTATATAGCCTGTGTGTCCATTGTAAACCCAGATCAGCCTGCGAGTAACTCAGCACGACTATATAGACTGTGTGTCCATTGTAAACCCAGATCAGCCTGCGAATAACTTAGCACGACTATATAGCCTGTGTCGTAACTCAGCACGACTATATAGCCTATGTGTCCATTGTAAACCCAGATCAGCCTGCGAGTAACTCAGCACGACTATATAGCCTATGTGTCCATTGTAAGCCCAGATCAGCCTGCGAGTAACTCAGCACGACTATATAGCCTATGTGTCCATTGTAAACCCAGATCAGCCTGCCCTAAGCACGACTATATAGCCTATGTGTCCATTGTAAACCCAGATCAGCCTGCCCTAAGCACGACTATATAGCCTATGTGTCCATTGTAAACCCAGATCAGCCTGCCCTAAGCACGACTATATAGCCTATGTGTCCATTGTAAACCCAGATCAGCCTGCCCTAAGCACGACTATATAGCCTATATGTCCATTGTAAACCCAGATCAGCCTGCCCTAAGCACGACTATATAGCCTATGTGTCCATTGTAAACCCAGATCAGCCTGCGAATAACCTTTGTCACGTAAATGGAATGGTCTTAATTCAAAGAAAGAACAGTCCATTATATATATGTAGCTGGTTAATGGTAACGGTATTGTAAATATGAAAACATGAAATTTGTACTAGTTTCCATATTTTGTTTGCCTAAAAAAGGTATGTTTTCCAACTACCGTATGCCAAATTATTATTAAAGATTTCTTTAATGCCATATTAGTAAAATATATTAATTTATGCTGATTGTGATAACATTGCATACAGTACAGGATAGTGATTCTCAAATGAGATGAAGCTTTATCAAATGTCAACGATTTACAAGTTTTATTGGTAACTTCCCCGTGTGGTTGCGGGGGTAGAATAAAATCACTGCAAATCCCGCTAGAGGCAGATGGGTAGGACCCCGCCCCTTCGTGTTCATTTTCTCTTTCTTTTTTTTTTATCATGCTCATTCAAGGTCTTCTTCATGACACCGCATACGCAAACGTGGAAACGTGGCTCCATCGTAAATGGAGTGTCTACAATAGAATTTGCAGCAACTCTGCAGATCTGCAGGTTCGAAGGTTCTAGGCCCATTCTCCATATTTTTATCCAGATGTAAATGGAGGATGAGCCTGGCATGTTCATCCCTGTTAGGCGCCATATAACCTTTCCCGTGTTGGTGCACCGTAAAACCCCAATTCAATTCAGTTATTGGCAACTATACATAATAAATAACCAAATGAACTGTTTTCGTCTTTTGAAAATATACTGCTATCATTAATTAACCTACAGTGCATAATCACACGGATTTTACGCATGGTCTATTTAAAGTCCCTATCCCTGCCATTAACAGGAACATATTTTTTTTATTATGTACACTGTTTCTAAATTACAATGAGGTAGATATATCTCTCTTACATATTTGGAAATCCAAACTCTATAGACACAATATAAACGGCTTTAAGCAGCCAGGCCAAACCCCAAAACCGGAGTGTCAAACTCATTATTCATTTTACGCATATTCAATCACGGGTATTTTAAGAACTCGTGAATAAACTTACACTTTTAATCTTCCGGTCAAACATAATAAAGTAGTTTAGTTTTCTTGTAAACAATAAGCTTGCATCAAGGCATCTCGGTATCCAACTGATAGCAGTTAGTGAACGTCAAGGCATCCAACTCTCTTCTTCGTTTTGCGTCCTGGTGAGCATCTCAATTTAAAACCATGATCTTACAGCTTTTTTTACCTCGTACAACAGAATGACCCCGCCAACCCATGGAATGGCGCTTTGTCGTCGTCTGTCATTCGTTTGTCCATTTACTTTTTGTTTTCAACAATTTTATCTTTACCAAACTATGTCAGTGTCATAATGAAAGCTTGACCAAGTTTGATAACCAGCTAGATAGAATAAGTTTCAGTAGAAACAGTCCATTAAATCATTTTAGAATTATTTTATTTTTAGAATTGTGTGATTCTTGGTTTGAAGAAACTCATTACTCAATGAGTGATGCAAACAGTCTTAATCTGTTTCTCACTGCAATTAAAGGCTTGGTCAGTTCTGAGAACACACTGAGTGGTATCATAATAGCATGACGTGATGTCGTAATACCAGGGTGTGATGTCATAATATCAGAAAGTGATGTCATGATAGAAACAAGCAAAGAAAATATGAATGAAGCATTCGGATTGGTTCAGTGATAAAAATTGGACCAATGAAACCAGTTAATTTAAAATTGACAGTACATTCTCAAAATACATTGAGGTTTTACTTTGATATTGAGTTATGAGGTTCTTGAAATCAGAAACACAAAATTTTAATAATAAAATAATTCTAAAATAATTGGCAGCTGATTTATTGAAAAATGCCATATTTTGCTTCATTAGCACTCTAGTTCCATTTTCATACGATCTTGACCAATATTTTTTTTTTTTTGGCAGGAAGTTAAAGGAGCTATCCCGCCAACAACAGCCAACTTTTACAACATAATATGTACACTGTTTCTAAACCTACTGACAATGAGGTATATATTATTTACATATTTTGAGACTCCAAACTCTATAGAGACAATATAAATGGTTTTGACCAGCCATGCCTAACCCTGAAACTGGAGCATCGAATATGTGCATCATTTTACACATATTCAATCTAGGGTATTTCATGAACCCGTGAATAAACTTATACTTTTAATTGGCACATATATTATTTTTACGACCTGAACACCTGGATAGAGTTTGAATAAATAATTAATTTATGTACTGTAATTTTGCCATTATTTAGCGGGTTAGTGCCTTTAATATCATTAAAAGCTTGGATAAGTAAAATCTAGGTACGCTGGACAAGAAACAGCAGAGTTATGGTCCTTTTTTAAACATGTTATATTTTGCTTTGCTAGCGCTCTCTATAGCACCTTCATTTTCCATCCAATCATTACCTGTGTTGTTTAACAAAAGCTTGAACATGTTCGAAAACCAGCTAGATCAAATCAGTAACACCAGGGTTGTGGCCCTTGCTTTATTGAAAACTGCTATATTTTGTCAACCCTCTAGCTACTACAGTTTTCATCTGATCTTTACCCAACTTGGTCAGATTACTAGTATATAAGCCCAAGCTGCACAACTCCAAATATGTTATTAAGGATAAATAAATGCATCCACATTTGGACAATAAATTTTGTGTTGTTTTTTTTACCCGATTTCTCCCAAGGGAGCCACAGCAGACTAGTCTAGATAAAGTTTATGTATAACGGGTATTACTCTGTCAAAAATCATTCAACTAGAACACGGTGATGATAAGCGCAACTAGGCTTGGTACTGATCATCCCTGCCAAGCTTCAATGAAATCTGGCAAGGGGTTCAGGAGAACATAACTCTGTCAAAAATGATATGAGCAACTAGGCTTTGTACTGATAAAGTTTCGCTGAAATCCGGCCAGGGGTTCAGGAGAACTAGTCAGTACAAATTTTGTGTATTAAAACCTTTAAAGGGCCATAACTGTGCCAAGTCATTAAACCGGAACACAGCAATGTCATGCTTGAACAACTATGCCTGGTACTGATCATCCCTAAAACGTTTTGTTGAAATCTGGCCAGGAGTTCAGAAGAGACTAATCTGGACACAGTTTGTGTATTAAAACCTTTAAAGGGCGATAACTCCACCAAAATCATGCAACCATCACATGGCGAAGATATGCACAACTAGGCTTGATTCTGATCAACCTTGCCAAGTTTTGATGAAATCCGGTCAAAGGTTCAGGAGAACTAGTCCGGAAAAAATTTGTAAAGTGTCATAACTCACCGAAAACCTTTCAACCGGAATCCAGCGATGGTATGCACAACCAGGCTTGCTACTGATGATCCCTGCAAAGTTTCTTTGAAATCCGGCCAGGGGTTCAGGAGAACTAGTCCGGACAAAGTTTGTATACTAAAACCTTTAAAGGGCCACAACTCTGCCATAATCATTGAACCGGAACATGGTGACGATAGACTTGATACTGATCATCCCTAAAAAGTTTCATTAAAATTCGGCCAGGAGTTTTGAAGAGACCGACAAAGTTTGTGTATTTAAACCTTTAAAGGGCAATAACTCTGCCAAAAATCATTTACCTGGAACACGGCAATGATATGCACAACTAGGCTTGATACTGATCAACCTTGCCAAGTTTCTATGAAATCCGGCCAGGCGTTCAGGAGAACTAGTCCAGAAAAGGTTTGTGCATTAAAACCTGTTATGGGCCATAAGACCGCCGAAAATCGTTTAAACCGGGACCCAGCCATGGTATACACAACTCAGCCTGGCCAGTAGAGCTCTCTAGGCTTGGTACTGATCATCCCTTCAAAGTTTCGTTGAAATCTGGCCAAATGAAGGCTCTATTGTCTCGAGGCAAAATCCAGGATTTTTTAACTAAATGAAGGGCCATAACTCTGGTGTTACTAGTCCGATCTGGCTGGTTACAAACTTGTCTAAGCTTTCATTGATATTAACAATCTGTGCAAGTTTGGTAAAGATCAAATAATAAATGAAGGTGGTAGGGTGTTCACAAGGCAGAAAACGGCATTTTTCAGAAAAACAAGGGCAATAACTTTGGTGTTACTGATCCGATCTGGCTGGTTTTCAAACTTGTCCGAGTTTTCATTGATATTAACAATCTGTGCAAGCTTGGTAAAGATCAAATAATAAATGAAGATGCTGGAGTGTTCACAAGGCAAAAAATGGCATTTTTCAGAAAAACAAGAACCATAACCCCGGTGAAACTAATGCCATCTGGCTAATTTTTCAAATTGCCCGAGCTTTCAGCTTTCATTGATATTAACAATCTGTGCAAGCGTGGTAAAGATCAAATAATAAATAAAGGTGCTAGAGTGTTCACAAGGCAGAAAATGGCATTTTTCAGAAAAACAAGGGCCTGTCTGGCTGGTTTTCGAACTTGTTCGAGCTTTCATTGATATTAACAATCTGTGCAAGTTTGGTAAAGATTAAATAATAAATGAAGGTGCTACAGTGTTCACAAGGCTGAATATGGCATTTTTTAACAAATCGAGGGTCACAACTCCGGTGAAACTAATCCGATCTGGCTTGCTTTCGAACTTGTCCGAGCTTTCATTGATATAAAGACCCTGGTAAGTTTGGTAAATATCCAATTAATAATGAAGGTGCTAGAGTGTTCACAAGGCAAAAGTTAACGGACGACGACAACTCGCCGTTCGGTCAGTAGAGCTAAAAATTGTGACGGTGAACTTTTAAATGCAATGTATCTAATTTGGTGTTTTGAAATAAGACAAAACCAAAAGAAAATATGTAAATAAAGCTTTAATATAGTCATATACATAATTACAATTTTTTTTTACATAGGACTGAAGTCAATTGAGCATCCACGATAAACAAATCAACCTATACTGGACAAAAAAAACAACTTCCGACTTTTTTGCTGGTACATGTATTTCCATAGGTCAGTTTTTGAAGGCTTTTTTTGGTAAGGAACATATTAATTATACCCATGTTTTTGAGAAAAAAAGGTATATTAAAATCGCCTCTATGTCCGTTCGTCCATCCATTTACACACCAAATTAAATTTGTCATTTTTCCATATTTTTCCACATAACTTGGTGTATGTAATCGTCTATGAAAGATAAACAACATATCAAACGATTTTATTATTTCGAACTCGGACGTCTGCTCATTCATTTATAATTAAGGCAAACATGGACAGTATAATTACAGAAAATGAAGGAATAACTTTTTAACTCCCCTATTATGCAATGTTTACAACAAGGCACTTTTACATTGACCATTTTATCTCCTTAAAATAAGGCAACATTTACATCAGCCATTTTATCTCCTTAACATAAGGCAACTTTTACATTGACCATTTTATCTCCTTAAAATAAGACAACATTTACAGCGGCCATTTTATCTCCTTATAATATGGCAACTTTTACACTGGCCACTTTATATCCTTAAAATATGGCAACTTTTACATAGGCCATTATATCTCCATATAATATGCGTATTGTTTCTTCCTTGGTTGCCTCTTTACAACCACTAGGAATCTTTATGTGAGGAAGCTATCCAACTGGCTTGCGGAACATCGGTGGTTCTACCCATGTGCCAGCCCGTGCACGAAAATTGCCCGGAGGGGCACCTGGGGTCTTCCTCCACCAATGGAAGCTGGAAAGTCGCCATATGACCTTAGCTGTTGGTGCGACTATAAAATCCAATTCAATTCAATCAATCTTTACAACCATCATTTACCATCTTTAACCCAAGACAACATGATTAACTGTATGCAAATTCAGAACGAAAAAGCCCATTTGATACTGCCGTTAATATTGAATACATCATTCCTGCACCTTCTTTACGTCCTTCTTTATTGGCTGAAATAAACAAAACACCAGTGTTAAATATAGAACTGCTATTAAATAGAGTTTAATAACCAGTATTTTTGAGATACTGAAAATATCTCCCTCGATAGAGAAATGGCCCCGATATAAGAACTCGTGCTCTGCACTCGTTCTTATATCGGGGCCATTTCTCTACCTCTAAACTATATATTACATAATTTAAAATGATATTTTATTAATATTTCTAATGATTCACGCCTTTTTACACCAGTTTGCACCAGAACGCCAAGACGACGTTACGTCATACAAACAAAACTAGTGGAACCGAAACTCTTCGTTAATTTCCGTAATCGTTATTCCCTAGTGGCTGAATCTGACGACGACGTCCGTAAAACTGACGGAAAAGGCCGAGCAATGTTCTGTACTGGGAAATAACTGGGAGATATTTCCCAGTAGAGCAAACGAGTAGATATAGCTTTTCTATTCCCAGTATTTCCTATGCAAATCACTGACAAATATGTAATATTATAATTTTATTAGCTCGACTGATCAGAGATCAGCAGAGCTTATGCCGTGGTGCGGCGTCCGTCGTCCGTCTGTCCGTAAACTTTTATTTGTAGCGACAACTCCTCTGAAACTACTAGATGGATATTCATGAAACTTTACAGAAATGTTGCCCATGAAGTCTAGTTGATCCTAGCAAAAATTCATGTTGATGTGAAAACCAAGATGGCCACCAAAGCTAAAAATAGATTTTTAAAATACAAGTTTGTAGTGACTACTTCTTGAAAACTCGTGATATTGATATGGGACTTTTTCTAAAATGATCAGCATGACATGATGTTGGTCCTTGTCAAAAATCGTTTTGATTCAACGTTAAACATGGCTGCCAGCGGCCATCTTTGTTTACATAGAATTATATAGTAAAATCTTGTAGCGACTTCTCCTCTGAAACTACTTGGCGGATTTTCATGAAACTTTACAGGAATGTTGCTCTTGATGTCTAATTGATTCTAGCAAAATTTCAGGTCGTCCGGAAATTCAAGATGGCCGCCACAGCTAAATATAGATTTTCAAAATACAAGTTTGTAGCGACTATTTCTTGAAAACTATAAGTGATATTGATATGGGACTTTTTCTAAAATGATCAGCATGACATGATGTTGGTCCTTGTCAAAAATCGTTTTGATTCGACGTTAAACCTGGCGGCCATCTTTGTTTACAAAGAATTATATAGTAAAAACTTGTAGCGACTACTCCTCTGAAACTACTTGGCGGATTTTCATAAAACTTTACAGGAATGTTGCTCTTGATGTCTAATTGATCATAGCAAAATTTCAGGCCGGCCGGAAATTCAAGATGGCCACCATGGCTAAAAATAGATTTTCAAAATTAAAGTTTGTAACGACTACATCTTGAAAACTATAAGTGATATTGATATGTGACTTTTTCTAAAATGATCAGTATGACATGATGTTGATCCTTGTCAAAAATTATTTTGATTTGACATTAAACATGGCCGCAAGCGGCCATCTTTGTTTACATAGTTATATGATGAAAACTTGTTGCGACTACCCCTATGAAACTAGTTGATGGATTTTCATGAAACTTCACAGGAATGTTGACCTAGCTATCAAAAATCTATCGGTAGAGCTTCAAGGTCATTGACCTCTTGTATTTATAACTTATTTAGAACATTCTACTAAATATTTTTAGAATTATTTTATATCTAGAATTTTATGATTCTTGGTTTTAAGAAACTCATTACTCAATGAGAGATACAAAACTAATCTGTTTCTCACAGCTAGAAGACTCAGTTAGTTCTCAGAACTCACTGAGTTCCATCATAATAGCATGACGTGATGTCATAATACCAGAAAGTGATGTCATTATAGGAACAACCAAGTGAAAATATGAATGAAGCATTCTTATTGGTTCATTGACAAAAACTGGACCAATGAAACCTGTTAATTTAGCAAGGTGGATACACTCAATCTGTTCTCAGAACTGACTGAGTTTGTACTTGTCATTGAGTAATGAGGTTCTTAAAATCCAGAATCACAAAATTCTAATAAAAAATAATTCTAAAAGGATTTAATAGACTGTTTTAGTTAAAATATTAAATATGGAGTTATTTAAACTGTAGATTAAAACTGATTTTGAACAGTTTTGGGGTATTTTTTTAAAGTAGCTAACCCGATAAATAACGACAAAATCACACTACAAAACCATTTATCAAAACTCTATCCAGGTGTTCAGGTCATATAATAATGTATATGTGCTGATTAAAAGTATAAATTTATTAACGGTTTTTAAAATACTCGTGATTGAATATGCGTCAAATGAATTATGAGTTGGTATTTTTGGGGTTTGGCACGGCTGGTTAAAACTGTTTATATTGTGTCTATAGAGTTTGGATTCTCAAAATCTGCAAGTTTTATATATACTTCATTGTCAGTAGGCTTAGAAACCGTGTAAATATGTTGTAAAATTTTGACTGCTGTTTTTGCTACGGTACTTTAAAAAGTTATGTCAAAGCTAACCAATCTCGAAAAATGACGACTTGGATTAGACTATAAGAATCTTTTATGGGTATCCGGTGAAGAAAGGGAATTCCTTCAAACCCGAGGTATAAGTGTTTTTATCGGAACCGTGGCTCTGCCGAGGTTCCGATTAAAACACTTATACCGAGGGTTGGAATTCCCTATCTGAACCAAATACCCATGATAGATTCTTTTTCTTGCATATCAGAGACATGTTGTGTGTTGACGCCGCAATCTGCTAATGTTTTGCATGTTTTCCTGCATACCGGATGTTGGCGTGTGAATTTTACCCTAAGGTGAGATGGAAATATCTAGCCCCGGTAAAATGACGGATATCCTTGTCCGGTATGCAAGAAAAAGTGCATCATACAGGGGTGCAAAGCTTACATTTCATTTAAAGACCTCTTTCCAGCCTATTATATTTAGATGGGGGAGAAAATTTGTACAGGTAAATCAAATACAATTGTATGACAAAATGGTGGTATTCAATACAGCTTTTGTATGAAACCGACATATTAAAGCATAAAAGTAGGTGTTCCATTAGTTGTGTTTTTGGTGTGTTTTTATTCTAAAAACTTCTAACAAGAGGCCCAAGAGGGCCTGTGGACGCTCTACTGGCTAATATGGCTCTTATAACATCAATGAAGTGAGTGACTATCGTCTTAAAGAGGCAGAATATAGCATTTTTAACTAAATCAAGAGCCATAACTCCGCCGTTACTGGTCCGATCTGGCTGGTTTTCGAACTTGGCCAGTAGAGATAATAAAAAAAAACTTAAAAAAACAACAACACTTTACCGAGCTGTTATTGACATTAACAATCTGGTAGTTTGGTAAAGATCGAATGAAAAAAAATATGGCGTCTAGAGTGTACACAAGGTTTTTCAAGTATTTGACCTAGTGACCTAGTTTTTGACCCTGTGTGACCCATTTTCGAACTTTAGCAAGCTATAATTGAGACAAATATTATGACAAAATTGCATCAAGATCGGGTCAAAAATATGGCCTCTAGAGTGTACACATGGTTTTTCCAAAGTTTGACTTAGTGACCTAGTTTTTAACTTCATGTGACCCATTTTTGAACTTGAGCAAGATATAATTAAGACAAACATTTTGACAAAGTTTCATCAAGATTGGGTCAGAAATATGGCTTCTAGAGTGTACACAAGGTTTTTCAAGTATTTGACCTTGTGACCTACTTTTTAACCCCATGTGAACCATTTTCAAACTTGACCAAAATATAATTAAGACAAACATTCTGACAAAGTTGCATCAAGCTCGGGTCAAAAATATGGCCTCTAGAGTGTACACCAGGTTTTTCCAATATTTGACCTAGTGACCTAGTTTTTAACTTCATGTGACCCATTTCCGAACTTGATCAAGATATAATTAAGATAAACAATTTGACAAAGTTTCATCAAGATTGGGTAACAAATATGACCTCTAGAGTGTACACAAGTTTTTTCAAGTATTTGACCTAGTGACCTAGTTTTGGGCCCCACATGACCCATTTTTGAACTTGACCGAGATTTCATTGTGACAAACATTCTGACAAAGTTTCATGATGATTGCATCAGAAATGTGGCCTCTAGAATGTACACAAGAAAAGTTAACGGACGACGGATGACGGAAGACGGACAACACACCATCCCATAAGCTATGCTGGCCCTTGGCCAGTAGAGCTAAAAACAAGAGGGCCATAATGGCCCTGAATCGCTCACCTGAGTTCAGTGCAGGTATTGTGCTAAGGTTAGCTAGGAATTGTAACCCAAGAGGATTATCGGCAATGTTGGTATTATTCAATCAATTTTCCATTATAATCGATCAAGGGCAGGTTTTAAGGGCTGGTCATGATCAGGTCAAAATTGTGGCCTCTGGAGTGCCCACAAGCAAATTCCAATATTGACCTAGTGACATAGTTTTTTTAATCCCATGTGACCCTATTCGAAACTTGATCAAGATATAATTCAGATAAACAATCTAAGAAAGTTTCATCAAGATCTGGTCAAAAATATGGCGTCTAGAGTGTACACAAGGTTTTTCAAGTATTTGACCTAGTGACCTAGTTTTTGACCTCATGGGACCCATTTTCGAACTTGACCAAAATATAATTAAGACAACATTTCGACAAAGTTTCATCAAGATCGGGTCAGAAATATGGCCTCTAGAGTTTACACAAGGTTTTTCAAGTATTTGACCTAGTGACCTAGTTTTTGACTCTGTGTGACCGATTTTCGAACTTTAGCAAGCTATAATTGAGACAAATATTCTGACAAAATTGCATCAAGATCGAGTCAAAAATATGGCCTCTAGAGTGTACACACGTTTTTTCCAATATTTGACCTAGTGACCTAGTTTTTAACCCCATGTGACCCATTTTCAAACTTGACCAAGATATAATTAAGACAAACATTCTGACAAAGTTGCATCAAGCTCGGGTCAAAAATATGGCCTCTAGAGTGTACACAAGGTTTTTCCAATATTTGACCTAGTGACCTAGTTTTTAACTTCATGTGACCCATTTCCGAACTTGATCAAGATATAATTAAGATAAACAATTTGACAAAATTTCATCAAGATTGGGTAACAAATATGACCTCTAGAGTGTACACAAGTTTTTTCAAGTATTTGACCTAGTGACCTAGTGTTTGACCCCACATGACCCATTTTTGAACATGACCGAGATTTCATTGAGACAAACATTCTGACAAAGTTTCATCAAGATCGGGTCAAAAATATGGCCTCTAGAGTGTACACAAGGTTTTTCCAAAGTTTGACCTAGTGACCTAGTTTTTAAACCATGTGACCCATTTTTGAACTTGACCAAGATATAATTAAGACAAACATTTTGACAAAGTTTCATCAAGATTGGGTCAGAAATACGGCTTCTAGAGTGTACACAAGGTTTTTCCAATATTTGACCTAGTGACCTAGTTTTTAACTTCATGTGACCCATTTCCGAACTTGATCAAGATATAATTAAGATAAACAATTTGACAAAATTTCATCAAGATTGGGTAACAAATATGACCTCTAGAGTGTACACAAGTTTTTTCAAGTATTTGACCTAGTGACCTAGTGTTTGACCCCACATGACCCATTTTTGAACATGACCGAGATTTCATTGAGACAAACATTCTGACAAAGTTTCATCAAGATCGGGTCAAAAATATGGCCTCTAGAGTGTACACAAGGTTTTTCCAAAGTTTGACCTAGTGACCTAGTTTTTAAACCATGTGACCCATTTTTGAACTTGACCAAGATATAATTAAGACAAACATTTTGACAAAGTTTCATCAAGATTGGGTCAGAAATACGGCTTCTAGAGTGTACACAAGGTTTTTCAAGTATTTGGCCTAGTGACCTAGTTTTTAACCCCATGTGACCCATTTTCAAACTTGACCAAGATATAATAAAGACAAACATTCTGACAAAGTTGCATCAAGCTCGGGTCAAAAATATGGCCTTTAGAGTGTACACAAGGTTTTTCCAATATTTGACCTAGTGACCTAGTTTTTAACCCCACATGACCCATTTTCGAACTTGACCGAGATTTCATTGAGACAAACATTCTGACAAAGTTTCATGATGATTGCATCAGAAATGTGGCCTCTAGAGTGTACACAAGCAAAAAGTTAACGGACGGACGGACGGACGGACGACGGACGACGGACGACGGAAGACGGACAACACACGATCCCATAAGCTCTGCTGGCCCTTGGCCAGTAGAGCTAAAAACAATGAATTATCTTTTTTTTTGTTGAAGCTTTCAAGTATTATATACCCTAGATACTGTTAGAAAACTACTCGGGCCTCAGTTTATATACCTGAGCTAATCGATCATGTAGCATGTTAGCAGTAAATAAGCAAGCTTTCCATGCCTTTTCATTGATCAAATAGGTCCTTTCAACAGTGAACTAATAATTCTTATATAATTCAGTTTGGTACCGCCACCGAGTCACACCAAGGACCACTGAGTCACACCAAGGACCACTGAGTCACATCAAGGACCACCGAGTCACATCAAGGACCACTGAGTCACACCAAGGACAACCGAGTCACATCAAGGACCACTGAGTCACACCAAGGACCACTGAGTCACACCAAGGACAACCGAGTCACATCAAGGACCACTGAGTCACACCAAGGACAACCGAGTCACATCAAGGACCACTGAGTCACACCAAGGACAACCGAGTCACATCAAGGACCACTGAGTCACACCAAGGACCACTGAGTCACACCAAGGACAACCGAGTCACATCAAGGACAACCGAGTCACATCAAGGACCACTGAGTCACACCAAGGACCACTGAGTCACACCAAGGACAACCGAGTCACATCAAGGACCACCGAGTCACACCAAGGACCACTGAGTCACACCAAGGACCACCGAGTCACACCAAGGACCACCGAGTCAAACCAAGGACCACCGAGTCACACCAAGGACCACCGAGTCACACCAAGGACCACCGAGTCACATCAAGGACAACCGAGTCACATCAAGGACCACTGAGTCACACCAAGGACCACTGAGTCACACCAAGGACAACCGAGTCACATCAAGGACCACCGAGTCACACCAAGGACCACCGAGTCACACCAAGGACCACCGAGTCACACCAAGGACCACCGAGTCACACCAAGGACCACTGAGTCACACCAAGGACCACTGAGTCACACCAAGGACCACCGAGTCACACCAAGGACAACCGAGTCACACCAAGGACCACCGAGTCACACCAAGGACCACCGAGTCACACCAAGGACCACCGAGTCACACCAAGGACCACCGAGTCACACCAAGGACAACCGAGTCACACCAAGGACCACCGAGTCACACCAAGGACCACTGAGTCACACCAAGGACCACCGAGTCACACCAAGGACCACCGAGTCACACCAAGGACAACCGAGTCACACCAAGGACCACCGAGTCACACCAAGGACCACTGAGTCACACCAAGGACCACTGAGTCACACCAAGGACCACCGAGTCACACCAAGGACCACTGAGTCACACCAAGGACCACCGAGTCACACCAAGGACAACCGAGTCACACCAAGGACCACCGAGTCACACCAAGGACCACCGAGTCACACCAAGGACCACTGAGTCACACCAAGGACAACCGAGTCACATCAAGGACCACCGAGTCACATCAAGGACCACCGAGTCACATCAAGGACCACCGAGTCACATCAAGGACCACCGAGTCACATCAAGGACAACCGAGTCACATCAAGGACCACCGAGTCACACCAAGGACAACCGAGTCACATCAAGGACAACCGAGTCACACCAAGGACAACCGAGTCACATCAAGGACCACCGAGTCACACCAAGGACCACCGAGTCACATCAAGGACAACCGAGTCACACCAAGGACCACTGAGTCACACCAAGGACCACCGAGTCACACCAAGGACCACTGAGTCACACCAAGGACCACTGAGTCACAGCAAGGACTCGTTAAAATGTAACTAGAAGCTCCCTATATTGATGTTAAGCATATAAAGGGTAGTGCAACAAGGACTGATTGGCCTGGTGTCAGAATAATGTGACTTGGTGGGTCATCATATCTTGTGTTTACGGCGTGGTATTCCAGTGTGGTAGCACTATAAGGGTGAGCACTGAGCTCACTGCTACCAGTAGACAAATGAGGTTGACCCACAAAAAAAAAAAATGGGAACAAATTTCTGAGGGTGGGCTCTGAATTATGTCATGATATAACTGAATGCCACACATATTTACACATTTTGGTAGTCCGATTTTCCATTGCTAGAGAGAAAACAGTTAAAAATAGAACTAGGCAACTTACACTGAATTGGAACTTCTATATCTGACATTTCCGCTCTCACATTCACACCTTTGGCAGGATGTTGGTTTGGACTGGTTACCATCTCTACTGGCTGACTGGTTGAACTGGTCATACTGTTTATGCCCTTTTCTGTGGATGCACTCGTGGAAGTGACTGTTGTGGACCTGGTACCAGCTGTTTGATCTGGACTGGTTACCATCTCTACTGGCTGACTGGTTGAACTGGTCATACTGTTTATGCCCTTTTCTGTGGATGCACTCGTGGAAGTGACTGTTGTGGACCTGGTACCAGCTGTTTGATCTGGACTGGTTACCATCTCTACTGGCTGACTGGTTGAACTGGTCATACTGTTTATGCCCTTTTCTGTGGATGCACTCGTGGAAGTGACTGTTGTGGACCTGGTACCAGCTGTTTGATCTGAACTGGTTACCATCTCTGCTGGATGGCCAGATGAACTGGTCATATTGTTTACACCTTTTTCTGTGGATGGACTCGTGACTGTTGTGGACCTAGTACCAGCTGGTTGATCTGGATTGGTTACCATCTCTGCTGGATGGCCAGATGAACTGGTCATATTGTTTACACCTTTTTCTGTGGATGGACTCGTGGAAGTGACTGTTGTGGACCTAGTACCAGCTAGTTGATCTGGACTGGTTACAGGCTCTGCTAGCTGACGAGAAGAACTAGTCATACTGTTTTTAAGTTGACTGGCTGCAGTAGTGACAAGCTCCTCTTTGTTATCATTCTGGTTCCCAGCACCAATCGACTGTTTCACAATAACCAACTTGGTGTCGCCATCTGGGCTGGTGTTTGTGGAACAAAATCCAGAAGAGTCAGACAACAATGAAGATATGGACGGAGGCGAACCAAGATTGACAGTCATTGCTAAGTTCTGCCCTGAAGCAATGACGGAACCATTGTCCAATGATAGATCACCATCCCGGGAGAGGCTCATCTGATGCTGAGTCTGCCGGTTTATAGCTGCTTCTGCTGCTTTTCTGGTAGCAGTACTAGTAGCTTGCGAGTCAAGCACCTCCCGAGTTTGGTCATGAGGAACAGGTTGGGTATTTGTTGTTTGCTGATGATTGGGTGTTACGTTTCCATGTACAACTGCTGTTGCAGAGCCTGTATTTTCAGATGTCCTGTTAGTACTGACATTTTCAGACACTCTTTTTGTCCGAGTTTGATGACTGACTTTTGGTGGTACAGGCATACTGACTGAGGGGCTATCCTCGACTGTCATGCTACTAGGTGGCACTACGGGACGAGTATTGAGATTCGATGTGTCTCGTGTAAGTTGGAGGGTATGTTGAACCTCTGCCTGCTGTTGCCGTATAACATAATCACCTTTCTGTAGGCTTTCAACAGACTGCTGCTCCCATGTGGCCTGAGCTCCTGTAAAAAAAGAAAGATAAATTGAGGTATAATACCATCTTTAACCCTTGCACCACAACACCATGGTTATATCACACCATGTTACTATCGTTTACAATAGTTTTTACTTCAGTAATAAATATCTGTGTAAAATTTTATGTCTGATAATTAATAGTGATATAATGTCTTCCCTGGGATAATGTATAGCGACATTATGACTAATTATAGTGACATTATGACTAATTACAATGACATTATGACTAATTTATAGTAATATTATGACTATTGTGACATTACTAATTTATAGTGACATTATGACTAATTTATTGTCACATTATGACTATTTATAGTACCATTATGACTAATATATAGTGACATTATGACTAATACATAGTGACATTATGACTAAGTTATAGTCTCATTATGACTAATTTATAGTGACATTATGACTAATTTATTGTCACATTATGACTATTTATAGTACCATTATGACTAATATATAGTGACATTATGACTAATATATAGTGACGTTATGACTAAGTTATAGTATCATTATGACATAATGACTAATATATAGTGACATTATGACTAATACATAGTGACATTATGACTAAGTTATAGTCTCATTATGACTAATTTATAGTGACATTATGACTAATTTATTGTCACATTATGACTATTTATAGTACCATTATGACTAATATATAGTGACATTATGACTAATATATAGTGACATTATGACTAAGTTATAGTATCATTATGACTAATTTATAGTGACATTATGACTAATATATAGTGACGTTATGACTAAGTTATAGTGACATTATGACTAATTTATTGTCACATTATGACTATTTATAGTACCAATATGACTAATATATAGTGACATTATGACTAATATATAGTGACATTATGACTAAGTTATAGTATCATTATGACTAATTTATAGTAACATTATGACTAAGTCATAGTGACATTGTGACTAAATTATAGTGACACTGTGACTAAGTTATAGTAACATTATGACTAATATATTGTGATATTATGTCTTAAGTTATAGTGACATTATGACTAATTTATAGTAACATTAGGACTAAGTTATAGTGACATTATGACTAATATATAGTGACATTATGACTAAGTTACAGTATCATTATGACTAATTTATAGTGACATTATGACTAAGTTATAGTGACATTGTGACTAAGTTATAGTGACATTGTGACTAAGTTATAGTAACATTATGACTTATATATTGTGACATTATGTCTAAGTTATAGTGACATTATGACTAACATATAGTAACATTAGAACTAAGTTACAGTGACATGACTAATTATTGCAACATTATGACTAATTTATATGACATTATGACTATTTATAGTGACATGACTAATTATTGTGAGATTATGACTAATTTATATGACATTATGACTATTTATAGTAACATTGTGACTAATTATAGTGACATTTAATATGACATCCTTGGATCATTTTAACAATCTGACCTGTAGAGTGATCCCCATCAGGTCTGCATGATGCGTCCTGTGGATATCGCTCTTCTCCAGTAGCCTGCAATTAATGTCAAGGTTACCATGTATTATTAGTTGACACTTATTACAGGTTTCAAAATCGTAAATAAACTATTAAATATTCCTTTTTATCACATGATTTATAGTGTGGAGGTGGGATAACACCATTCAATATTTTCGATAATCCACTAGTGGTATAACTATGCAAATGAGGGCCGAATTATCGGTCAGTGTCTTCCGTTCAGCTCGGTGTGCAATGAGATTTTGTCGTCGATTTCCGTAACCTTTCAGAATACTGGATTACAGAAAGTGAAAGGTAGTTCCATTGTTCTGTTTTGTATGGAGAAAGCCGAGTCAACATTCGATGGCATCATATAGACATACGACGCCATCAGAGGACGAAGTTATAAATAGGAAGCGGCAATAAATCTTATGAGGCTTTTCTTGAGTTACCGGTATGTGATAAACATAATCTAACATTCGTGCCTATTTAATATTGAATTTATTAAACTCATGGGATTTGATGCTCGGTATTGCTGGTTATCACATCAAAAAAACGTATCGCGATATATTGCGATACAAGAGACTGTATCGCGATACGTATCATATTTTCTTGTAAAAATGCATTGATAATTTCAATAGACTTTGCCGATTTCCTGGTGTACTTCGATGCAGATGACATAACATGATGCAATGTTGGTTGTGCTTGTGAATGAGAAACATTTATTGTGCATGGCAGCTCCGAGGATGACAATGTCTACTTTCTGTTCTGTATTCAACGTCGAGTAATGTCTTCGCAAATGAGTTATCAAGTGTGTTGTGCTGCCGGAGCACATGACCTTTACCTTGCATATTTTACAAAATGCAACATTGCCTAGATCTACATCTACACTACACTACTATTGTAGTGCCCTTTTTAAGCCCAAAGTGATCCCAAACACACGATTTTGCTCTTTTGTTTTTAACATTTCTCAATTACTTGAAGTATGAAACCACTAATTAGTTTCCCCAGAGACACCAATGTTAAAGTGTCACATATTCATGATTTGCTGCAACTTCAACTCAAGTATGGATAATGCAAAAGTGTAATTGTCATATAGAAAACTAATTTTCCACTTGAAAAATCACCAGAAAAGGTGGGGTCCCAAGACATGTAAGAAATTTCTTGTTTGTTTACCAAACAGGTCAACAGTACAGCTGTTGCTCACAAGGTGTAAGCATAGAGTCGAAATTTCAAAAATGTTCATCAGTGATCCAGTAAAACCTATTGATACGCTTCTTATACCTGATACAACCACAAAATCCAGTAGAAATGGGCGCATTTCCCCTACTTATAATGCCCATTTCCATCAAAAAAGGAAGGATTACTTTTTATTATAGGAACTACATTCGTCTTAGTGCATGGTACCCAGCACTACATATGCGCACATTACGATAAGCGAACACCAGATTATATTGGAAGTGCGTCTATTTTTAACTATGATGGTACCCATTTCCCAATATGTGTATTTACGATTGTATTACAAATACGGGAACCATATGAAGTTAAAAATAAATCTTAGTCGTAGATTACGATTTACTTTCATAATGAAAACACATCTGTAGAGAAAACCGGTATGAAGAAAACCGGTACGAACCGGTATGCTAAAAAAATATCTCGGTACATATTATTTTGAGGTCCATATCACAATACATGATATCGATAAACCGATAATACCGCGCAGCACTAATGCTCAGCACAGCCATACATCCTACACTTTTATCCAACTCGTTTAATAAATGCAATCTCTGGAGGCAGGATTCTTTTTCTTTTTTCAGCAATATTTTTTTATTTCATAAAAATGATGGCCCCCTATGTGTAGTCCTGACTGAAATTGCATACAACATAAAAACAAGAGTGCCAAATTGTCACAATAAACGCCCGTCATACATATGGAATTCAGTGTTATATGACCATCATCAGCATATACAAATTTACCTTGACTATGCCCCACGTTTTATCAAGATCGGATTATAAAGGTTAAAGGTCAGTTATTGAGCGGAAACTGCAAAAATCAACAATTTTCAAAAATCAAAGGGTTATAACTCTGACATCATAGGTGCGATGTGACTGGTTATTGACCTTGACAGAGATATTATGTGCATAAACACTGTCCCAAAGTTTCATCAAGATTGGATTATAAATGTTAAAGTTATTGAGCGGGAACGGAAAAAATATGTAAATTTTCAAAAATGAAAGGGTCTTAACTCTGGCATTATGGGTGCAATGTGGCAGGTTATCAAACTTGACCGACATAATATGCCCATAAACATTTTCCTCAAGTTCCATCAAGATCGGATTATAAATGTGGAAGTTATTGAGCGGAAACCGGAAATATCATCAATTTTCAAAAATCAAAGGGCCATAACTCCGATGTTTCTTGAGCAAAAGCGTTGGTTATCAAACTTGACAGAGCTATTGTGGCCATAAACATTTTTCCAAGTTTCATCAAGACTGGATTAAAATTACTTCAGTTATGGAGCGGACACCATCAATTTTCAACAATCCAAGGGCCACAACTCCGGTATTTTTAACAATAGCAGTGGTTATCGAGCTTGAGCAAGCTATTGTGGCCATAAACATTTTGTCCAAGTTTCATCAAGATTGGATTAAAAATGCTCCAGGTATGGAGCAGACACCTTCAATTTTGTCAATTTTCAACAATCCAAGGGCTATAACTACGGAGTTTCTTGAACAATAGGATTGATTATCGACCATAACCGAGCTATTGTTACCATAAACATTGTGTCCAAGTTTCTTCAAGATTGGATTAAAACTATTCAAGTTATGGAGCAGACGCTCAACTTCCGAGGCCTTGTCTGTTTCTTGGGAAACTAAGTTTAAAGGCATAATTCTGCTTAATTGCACAATAGAATTATGATATGGACCCGATGCTTGCATACCACGCACCTTCTCATTGTGATTGAAATGTGTGTGAATGTTCATGAAATTCCCTTCAGTAATTTCAAACCTATGCCTGAGACAATAATTTGAGTCGTTTGACCTTTGACCTCCAAGTGTGGCCTTGACCTTTGAGATATGGACCTGATTCATGCGTGCGAGACACCTTATCAGTGTCATATACATTAGCGTGAATTTCATGAACTTCCGTTGAGTACTTTCGAAGTAATGGCTGAGACATGATTGTTTTGGACGGACGGAAAGACAGTGCGATAACTATATGTCTCCCTTTGGGGCTGAATATGTCATCGTAGTTAAAGGTTACATATCAGTGGTATATTCCTTGAGGTAAGATGAAGATATGTGTGAAGTTTTAAGAACATAGGTCAAATACTTTCCAAATTATGGCCAAGGTAAGGTTGCAGGTTTAAGTGTGACTGAAGGACAACAAACAAAGTGATCCCTAATTGCCTGCCATGCTACGCACGAAACACAAAAATGAAAACCCTATTATCTTAGCAAGGCAAAAGCCAAAAGTGAACAAACTGACAGACAACCCCTCATCCCAAAAGCTCTACTGGCCTTTGGCAAGCGGAACTAAAAAACATTGTATATAACAACTAACGCACACAACATAGGCTTTTTTTCCCCACACACAGCTTTGATATTTCCATTCAAATCTCTGATTGTATAACTTGAACTTAGCAAAACAACAGGCACGAAATGAATGGGTCTTGAGGGCTCATGTGATAGATAATCATTTGGCTCAGGTGAGCTAAAAATGTGTTTTGAGTTTTAAAACAGATGAAGATTTTATGTTGTTACCTTTTGTATCACTAAATCCTGCAGAGGTGTGTCGATCTCATCTAAGGCAGGTTCATTGGACTTTGCCAGGCCATTATTTGTAGTCCCGTCATCTACAACCATAAAATGGTACATATAAATTATTTATTGCTATTGAAAGAGTGGCTCCTTCCCAGTTCAAAAATATGACGCTGACATGACAGTTTCATGTAAAGTATGTGAAAGCTCTAAATTGGGATGTACGTTCCGTCTGTTTCAATAATTGATTATTAAACAGCGAGTTTTTTGTGTATTATAATAAATTTTGATTCATTTATGAGAAAACTATGACACTGAAGTACTCGTTTTGTGGTAGAACATGTACAACTGATAGTACGCTTCCTAGTCAGCGGACCTATTTCCCACTTTGTTTCAAATAGTCATTTAAAACAATCTTCAAAATTAGCCAGTAGCCTGAAGCCTGCAGTCGGTAAAAATTAAATTGGGTATGTAAATTTTGCAAGCTGATATGCCCGTAAGGCATGTTAAAAATTAGATGAAAATGACATGCCAAAATGAAATGTGACCCAAAAATTACAGTCATGGTGACACTGTGGAAAAGTCATAATCCACGTGGCACCATCAGGATCTGTATAAGAGAAATGTAAATATATCTATTTATTGGGAACTCTAAAAACCATTTCAGTTCTTTGGGCAATACAACATAAACGGGAACTCAGATAAAAACAAATTTAAATTAACTGATTAATTTATATACAGATGAGCTAACATGTGTACCTGAATACAAGCTATCCTCAACACTTTCAAGGGAGTACACTAGATGACCCTGTGTTGCCTTTTTCAAACATTCCTTAAACCGATCATAAACGTCTGGTCCGTGATTCATAACATTATCTACAATAGCTCGATTTTTATCTGATATCTTGTGCATACCCTGCAATAGAAAATGGTGCCATAAATGCAATGTTTTCAATACCACAATATGTGAATTTTGCAATTTTTAAGGAGATTCATAAAAACTGCAGAAAACATGTCCATTGGACAAGGATCTGATTTTTGGATAGAAAAATAGCAGCATATTTGAAGAAAGGATTGTTATTTTTTAGTTTTAAGTAACAGCAAGCATTTTGGACCATGAGTATTATTGACTTAGCAGTGGGAACGCCAGGAACTAATTATTCAGCTTTTTTGATCATTTTGATACTCCGCGACAGGGATTATTTTTTTAGTGTTTGCCGGACTATTTCATTAAAAAAATCACAAAACGCCGCCATTTTCTTTTTGTAAAAACGTCGATTCAGACCGCAGTTATCAATTTTACGCGTACCTAGTTTACAGGAGTGAACACTTTTTGTAAAATGTCATTTTGGATTACGTCATCAATACATGTACGTAGAATGTGTTTACACATTGGTAAACGTTGAATCCACTGAGTTTTGATAGCGATATCTGATGCAGGGTGTTCACAATGGGATAAACAATTGGAAATATATACAGGTTAACGTAATGAAGGAAACAGTTGACTGTCTTAGAACTCTGCAGGCAAATAACACGTGAGTTCAAATGTGTACAGTACATGTACAACTCTTTTTTTGGTTTGTTTATGCAGTGTTTTCTTGAAATTTGCCAAGCACATCGATGGTGTTAATGTTGACAAACTGTGTAAATAATAAACATAACTGGATCAGCCGTGACAGTTGTTGATTTCATTGAATTACTCATATGATTCCTCTCTCAGAATCATTCTTGTTTGTATAACAAGACCTGTAGCCATAGACATGAGGCCCTTCCAGGGGTGGTCCATGTTCCCTTGTTCCTTGACAATACGACCCGGTGATCCCCAAAACGTTTTGCTTTGTTATCCAAAACATGTTCCCTTGTTCCCCAAAACTGCTGGGAGACCCTCAGCCCTGAACCCTGTGAAGGGGTACACATTATGGTATGCCTGTAATGGCCACATATGCTGCATGGCCATGGGACACAGCAATTCCTAAACCACATCCCTGCCACCCCCTTCTCTACATTTACCCACAGGCAGCTGACGCATACCCTCCCCATGGACTTTTTACCCTTCTTTGAAGCGGCCTGTGAAAGGCCCATTCCCCACTCTCATTTCTTTTAAAAGCATGCAGACTTCCCCACTTCTTAAACTTACCTTGGCAATTTCATTCCCCATTTATGTATTTCACCCCCAATTAAGAGCAAAAGGCCCCTTCCCCAAAATTGGTAAAAAGGCCCTGCTGCCCCCACCACTATCCCCAACCCACTTCCCCTCTCTTCTACATCCCTCCCGCATATTTTCTCTACAAAGTCAAACCCTACATAAAATGTGTTCAATGAAATGCTAAATACTGCAACACTTGGTTTTCAATTAAAAACAAAATATACACTACATCCCAGTTCTATTTTATGTGATTCGACTCCGCTAAAGTGATCTGTGTACCATGAACAGGGCTTTTTTACCTTATGTAACAGAGACACCTCTAAAAGGCCTCTTTCCCAACTGAGAACTTGATTGTTTTTTCCCAAATTGTGGCAGAAATATTTGCCAATCAGAAAGCAGCAGTGTCTCAGAATTTGAGAAAAAGCATTAATTCTGCAATGTGTTTTTGTCTGTGGAGTCAGTTCTGACTGAGAAACAGTAATTATAATAACTGTTGGCTGAAAATATAAATAAAGCATAGCAAAGTATTGTCAAATTTACTTAATTGGTAAAATCTTACATGTTTCCCAAAATGAGAAATAAGCTCGTCTTTTTCCCCCAAAATGGACAGTCCTGGGCCTCTTCCCAATTTTGTGGAAAAAAGCCCTGATGAACACATTTTCTAAGTAACAGTACATAGAAATAAGAATTGAATACATAGAGCTATCTAATTATTATTTAATTTCAGTGATATGTTCAGATCCAAATGGAATTTGGCAATTGCGTTTATACACTGTGTCATTATTTTTTTCATAGGGAGACATCAGTCTCACAGACATGATGCCTGCATCTTACATATTCTGATCTGAAATGCGACTCTTGGTTGGATGAGGTGAGGTTGGAGGAGCTCACAAAAACAAGATGGATTTCATAGAGGTTTGTAAGCAGAACTTATTTGTATGGTGGGGAAGCATTTCACATCAATGCCAAAAAATAAAATAATAATAATTAAGATAAATCTAGTTAAAACACCTGGAAACCTTACCTTGAAAGGTGGAACTGAGAGACAGTATTAAAGCATGAAAAGATCTTAAACAATACATACATTCTCAGTATTAAAACAAGAGGTCAATGACCTTGAAGCTCTACTGATTGATTTTGTTTTCAGGAAGAAGTCGCTACAAACTTGTTTTTTGAAAATCTATTTTTAGCAGTGGCGGCCATCTTGAATTTCCGGCCGACCTGAAATTTTGCTAGGATCAATTAGACATCAAGAGCAACATTCCTGTGAAGTTTCATGAAAATCCGTGAAGTAGTTTCAGAGGAGTAGTCGCTACAAGTTTTCATTATATAACTCTATGTAAACAAAGATGTCCGCTGACAGCCATGTTTAACATTGAATCAAAATAATGTTCGACTCGGATAACCATCAAGTCATGCTGATAATTTTAGAAAAAGTCCCATATCAATATCACTTATAGTTTTCAAGAAGTAGTCGCTACAAACTTATTTTTTTTAATCTATTTTTAGCTGTGGCGGCCATCTTGAATTTCTGACCGATCTGAAATTTTGCTAGGATCAATTAGACATCAAGAGCAACATTCCTGTGAAGTTTCGTGAAAATCCGTCAAGTAGTTTCAGACGAGTAGTCGCTACAAGTTTTCAATATATAACTCTATGTAAACAAAGATGGCCAATGGCAGCCATGTTTAACGTCGAATCAAAATAATGTTCGACTCGGATAACCATCATGTCATGCTGATCATTTTAGAAAAAGTCCCATATCAATATCTCTTATAGTTTTCAAGAAGTAGTCGCTACAAACTTATTTTTTAAAAATCTATTTTTAGCCGTGGCGGCCATCTTGAATTTCCGGCCGACCTGAAATTTTGCTAGGATCAATAAGACATCAAGAGCAACATTCCTGTGAAGTTTCATGAAAATCCGTCAAGTAGTTTCAGAGGAGTAGTCGCTACAAGTTTTCATTATATAACTCTATGTAAACAAAGATGGCCGCTGGCAGCCATGTTTAACGTCGAATCAAAACAATTTTCGACAAGGACCAACATCATGTCATCCTGATCATTTTAGAAAAAGTCCCATATCAATATCTCTTATAGTTTTCAAGAAGTAGTCGCTACAAACTTATTTTTTAAAAATCTATTTTTAGCCGTGGCGGCCATCTTGAATTTCCGGCCGACCTGAAATTTTGCTAGGATCAATTAGACATCAAGAGCAACATTCCTGTGAAGTTTCATGAAAATCCGTCAAGTAGTTTCAGAGGAGTAGTCGCTACAAGTTTTTATTATATAACTCTATGTAAACAAAGATGGCCGCTGGCAGCCATGTTTAACGTCGAATCAAAACGATTTTCGACAAGGACCAACATCATGTCATGCTGATCATTTTAGAAAAAGTCCCATAGCAATATCCCTTAGAGTTTTTAAGAAGTAGTCGCTACAAACTTGTTTTTTAAAAACCTATTTTTAGATTTGGCGGCCATCTTGGATTTCACATCTACATGAATTTTTGCTAGGATCAACTAGATCCTAGCAAACATCAAGAGCAACAAAGGAAATGTCAGCGACCATGCTACAATCTGTTTTAATATGTTTAAGCCTGCAGCCAGTCAGATTTTTCTTTATTTAATGTTCTTGTGGTCTAAATATAATTCATGGAGTGAAAAAATGATAACAAGTAAATATTTGATACCAAATAAATATACTGGCCCACTTTTATTGACAATGATATGTAAACACAGGTTTAATTTTTATTTTATTTGGCCTGTATAGGTTCTATATAAAATACATATTTTGTATATTATTAAAAGTGATCAAGTTTTAGTATTTCATGTACAGCAGATATTTAAGTTGTAATACTCAGTGTTTGCATTTTCTTTATTTTTCAGACAAGATGCTGCCATTTTCACAACACAAGGTTAAGGTATACAACTGTAATGGATCCAAGTATTGAACAATAAATTGAATGGATTATCTTGAACTACATCTACACTGTTCTTGTTCTCAACACTAATTGACACTCAATGTTTTCACAAGGATCTGTGCATGCTGGTTTCCTCCCACATGCATTTAGCGCTGTCATCCATGCCAATGAGAGTGATGTGAAAAGTAGTTTTGCTTATTTAATACTCAATAAAAAACACTCATCATTCCATTTGAGACGTTGAAGTACACAGTTTTATTGAACTGACTGTTACGTGTACATATTAACGGAGAATACATGTTGATGCTGAACTATGTTCAAAACCTGTGACACAACTTTAAAAAAAAACAGCATAGGGTTGTAACTTGTTTTATTAACATATTAATTATGGACCTTAAAGGGACACACAGCAATCCTGATTTGTTGAAAAGCTAACAACTCGCAGCATCCCATTAGTTTTTCTACATAATTCACATTTTTGCAATCATTAATATTAATCTAGAATAGTGCAAAGCTAATAGTTATTATTATATTACTAAACTGTTGATAATATTGCACCAATAATTTATACATTTCACTCACAGCCATTACGTGTATGTATTATATGTTTGACATGCCTATTAAACAAATGATCACTTCTTCAGTTCATTAAACTTAAACTACACTTGACCTCCCTATAATATATATATCTGTGCCAGTGGACATGGCTGACGCTTAGGGATCACTTTAAGCTCTGTCAGCTCTCATGTAAGATCCTCTATTACCTATTTTCATGAAACACACATTTTCGTCTTACTCTATGAAAGTATAAAGTTCTTCCTTAGCAATTATTCAATGCTATTGACATGTCCAATAACTATGAATTTTATTTTGGCAAAGTTGTGGTTAGAGCATAATATTATGTACATTAAATATGAAAATGAAACGCATTACGTATTTGATTAGACGGCTATAGTCTTCCAGACCGCCTCCAATCCATTTAAAATAAATCAGGAATGTAAATGTCCTTGCTGACAAAAGCACATGACAGACTTGTGTGTTATAATACATGATGTTGTTTTTCATGCTTTTCTCATTTTGGCGACCATCTAACAATTTTATGTTATCGAATAGATTCCTATGGTTCTTTAACGTGCTCGGAGGATAAACCGATACACTGGACAGCCCGGTTTACGTCCCCATCCGACAGATGAGACTAAGGGAAAGTGTCTTGGTCATCGCTAACCCGGGTGAATCCGAATTTTATTGAAAAAAAAAATTCTACAAAAGGATACTAAGTTTAGGGTTATTACCCTCGCGAGCCTATCTACTCTATAGACTGCAGGGTTCTGCCCATCCCTTACTGATTGGTACTGATATAGTTTCATAAAATATGGTAGGTGTCATTGGCTTAGCTCTGCGTAAGCACGGTACGCCCGACCCTACGCCTAACTCGGAAATCGAAAATGTCTAAATAGAAAAGTAATAAATAGAGGATATTTGTTGGTTTGGAGTGAATATAGGATTTATTTTCATCGAGAAGTGAGAAAACTTATATTTTCATGAGTGCTTTAGCACAAGTGAAAATATTTGAGTTTTCTCACTTATGAGTAAAATTATGATCAAACGGGAGCAAGGCGAATAAAAGTGTCTGTGCTATACCCCAGATAAACCAACAAATATTCTATTTATTATACCAGTATAGTCACAACCTTGAAACTTATGCAGAAAAAAACATTATGTGCCAAACAATGACGTCAACAGCGGCATTACGTCATTTTCAGTATTTCGCATGTGAAATATAAACAATGAAAATATAAGGTTTTAGTTTAATCATAAAATCCACTATTTCACTGTAAATATATAATAACAAGAGGTCAATGACCTTGAAGCTCTACTGATAGGTTTTTGATAGCTAGATCAACATTCCTGTGAAGTTTCATGAAAATCCTTCAAGTAGTTTCAGAGGAGTAGTTGCTACAAGTTTTTACTATATAACTTTGTAAACAAAGATGGCCGTGGCAGCTAAAAATTGTTTAATGTTGAATCAAAATAATTTTCAACTGGAACCAACACCATATCATGCTGATCATTTTAGAAAAAGTCCCATGTCAAATATCACTTATAGTTTTCAGGAAGTTGTCGCTACAAATTTGTTTGTTTTTAAATCTATTTTTAGCTGTGGCGGACATCTTGAATTTTCGGCCGGCCTGAAATTTTGCTAGGATCAACTATACATCAAGAGCAACACTCCTGTGAAGTTTCATGAAAATCTGTCAAGTAGTTTCAGAGGAGTAGTCACTGCAAGTTTTTACTATATAACTCCATGTAAAGAAAGATGGCCGCTGGCGGCGGTTTAATGTCGAATCAAAATAATTTTCGACAAGGATCAACATCATGTCACAGTTCCATCACTTATAGTTTTCAAGAAGTAGTCAGTACAAACTTGTTTTTTTAAAAATCTATTTTTAGCCATGGCAGATGGCTGCCATCTTGAATTTCCGGCTGACCTGAAATTTTGAAAGGATCAATTAGACATCAAGAGCAAACTTCCTGTGAAGTTTCATGAAAATCCTTCAAGTTGTTTCAGATGAGTAGTCGCCACAAGTTTTTCCTATATAACTCTATGTAAATAAAGATGGCTGCTGGTGGCCATGTTTTTACTATATAACTATGTAAACAAAGATGGCCACTGGTGGCCATGTTTAATGTCGAATCAAAATATTTTTTGACAAGGATCAACACCATGTCATGCTGATCATTTTAGAAAAAGTCCCATATCAACATCACTTAACTTGTTTTTTAAAAATCTATTTTTAGCCGTGGCAGCCATCTTGAATTTCCGGCCAACCTGAATTTTGCTAGGATCAACTAGACATCAAGAGCAACATTCCTGTCAAGTTTCATGAAATTCCATCAAGTAGTTTAAGAGGAGTAGTCGCCACACGTTTTTCCTATATAACTCTATGTAAACAAAGATGGCCGCTCGTGGCCATGTTTGACATCAAATTGAAATGAACTTTGGTTGGGACCAACTACATGTCGTGCCAGTCATTTTGGTAAAAGTTCCAAATCAATATCTCTTATGGTTTTTTAGAAGTAGTTGCCACAAAATCACATTTTTAAAATCTAAAATCTATTTTTAGCTGTGGCAGCCATCTTGAATTTCTGGCCAACCTAAATTTTTGCTAGGATCAACTAGACATCAAGAGCAACATTCATATGAAGTTTCATGAAAAACCATCAAATAGTTTCAGGAGTAGTCGACAAAAGTTTTTCCTATATAACTCTATGTAAATAAAGATGGTTGCTGGCAGCCATGTTTGACATCCAATCAAAATGAACTTTGGTTAGGACCAACTTCATGTCGTGCCAGTCATTTTGGTAAAGGCTTCATATCAATATCACTTATGTTTTTTGAGAAGTAGTCGCCACAAAATCGCATTTTTAAAATCTCTTTTTAGCCGTGGCGGCCATCTTGAATTTCTGCCCGACCTGAATTTTTGCTAGGATCAACTAGACATCAGTCTGACCTTTTGGTAAAGATCGGATGACAAATAAAGGTCCTAGTATTTCTTAACGAGATAAAAGTTAATGAACGACATACCAACGTCGGACCCCATAAGCTCTGTTGGCCTTCAGCCAGTAGAACTGAAAATGGTCAGGTCAAAATCCAAACTGTGCATCATGCTGAATAAGTGTATGAAGTTTTGAAGCAATCTGTGGAAAACTGTAGGAGGCGCAATGGCACCAATATTTTGAGACTAACGGATGGAATGGGCAAAAACTCCTAACACTTTCTGGGGGAGACATTTGAAAAGGTCTTACCCGTATATCAGTGATTTTTCCTTGAGGTAAAAGACCTGCGTCCATCATATAATCTAGAACAATAGCCGAGTCCATTTCTGTCACAAGTTGTGAATAACATTTCCCCAAAGCCGTCTTATGAACAGCTTCTATGAAAAAAATTAAGAAACATGTTCAGACATTAACAGACCCAATTATTCAATTTACTATTTTAAGGAATCAAATATCTTGAAGGTTATCTTATATTCTCTCAAGAGGAAATTGTACTCTTGCATATCGGATTATAAGAATCCATCATGGGTTTATCCATGTGAGATAGGTAAATCTCACCCTCGGGATCAGACCTCGGGTGAGATTTTCCTATCTCACATGGATAAACCCATGATGGATTCCTTTTCTTGCATATCATTGACATTTTGTGCGTTGACGTTGCCAATAACTAACGTTTTAATGTTTTTTTAACACAATGACGTCATGCATCTGTTCACGTTATTGACATCATTATTGTTGCATGTGAATTTTATATCGACCCTAGGGTGAGATGGAAATATCTAGCCCTGGTAAAATGACGGATTTTCTTGTCCGGCATGCAAGAAAAGGTTATCCGTGTTTTATATGGAAAGCCTGATCTTACACAGGGGGGAAGGTAAAAGTTGCGCGCTGATATCAACAATGACAATTGTCTGACATCATTGTGTAAATAAACATGCAAAACAACAGTAGTTGACAACGTCAAATGCGCGTAATATAAAGATGGGAAAATTCCAACACTCGGTATAACTGTTTTTAATCGGAACCTCAGCAGAGACTCGGTTTCGATAACAATTATATCTCGTGTTGGAATTTCCCTATCATCACCGGATACCCATGAAAAATTCTTATATTGTCCACCCATCACTGTGCACTTTATTCGAGACACAGTATTTTAGAGGAAAAGTCCCCCAACGTTTACTGCGACTATCTTTTTTCGTTAACTATATTATTACAGGCTGTCAACCAACTTTTCCAGAAAATGTAGGAATTTGTAAAATATAAGTAAAAATTATTAGGAGTCTTTAAGCAAAATATAGCAATTTCAAAATGAAAAACTATCCAATTTAGGCATCAATTACTTACATGCTCTATGTTTATTACATGTACATTACCAATATATCTAGACATTACCTCCAACAAGGTAACATATGCTGATACCAATGATTCAACCAATGTAATACCATGGTCTTGTGAATAGTGACCTTAAATTTGAACTTTGATTTTCATTTGCCACCAAATTTGACACAGCCATACTTTTCCTTTCCTTCTTGAAGATGCCTCGCATATACAATGATATGAGCACCAAACTGACAATTTTAGGTGAAGTATTGAGCAAGATACACCTTCATAGGCATATCATCGGCTTATTTTATAAATCTTGTAGGAATACAGAAGCATCTCAGAAATATAGGGAAAAAAATCGAAAAACATAGGAATTGGCTGACAGCCCGTTATTAAAATTTTCCTCTCTGAACAAATAATTGGTCAAAGCTAAAAATATTGCCCTAAAAACAACAGCATCAAAATGTCAGACTCAGTCCTTTAATATTTATTGTATATTAGCCATAATCAATATTTAACTAGAGGTTGTTTTTAGTAAAAACACATATCTTTCCCACTGGGGAAAAGGCCATAAATCCGCAAAAAAAATCATTCAAGTGCAACACAAATAATATGCGCAGGGGTTCAGGAGAACTAGTCCGGACAAATTTTGTGTATTAAAACCTTTAAAGGGCCATAACTCTGCCAATAATTATTTAACTAGAACACGGCAAGATATGCGCAACTAGGCTTGGTACAGATCATCCTTGCCAAGTTTTGTTGAAATCTGGCCAGGGGATCAGGAGAACTAGTCCGGACAAAGTTTATGTACTAAAACCTTTAAAGGGCCATAACTCTGCCAAAAATCATTCAACCAGAACACAGCGATGATATGCGCAACTAGGCTTGGTACAGTGTCGTTGAAATCTGGCCAGCGGTTTAGGAGAACTAGTCGGGAAAATGTTTGTGTATTAAAACCTTTAAAGGGCCATAACTCTGTCAAAAAACATTCAACCGGAACACAGCGATGACATGCACAATACTTGGTACTGATCACCATTGTCAAGTTTCGTTGAAATCTGGACAGGGGTTCAGGAGAACTAGTCCTGACAAAGTTTGTGTATTAAAACCTTTAAACTCTGCCAAAATCACTCAACCGGAACACGACGATGACATGCACAACTAGGCCTGGTACTGATCATCCCTGCAAAGTTCTGCTGAAATCTGGCCAGGGGTTAAGGAGAACTAGTCCGGACAAAGTTTGTGTATTAAAACCTTCTAAGGGCCGTAACTCCACCAAAAATCACTCTACAGGAACAAGGCGAAAATATGCACAACTAGGCTTGATACTGATCATCCTTGCAAAGTTTCATTGAAATCCAGCCATGGGTTCAGGAGAACTAGTCCGGACAAAGTTTGTGACATACAGACAACAGACGACAGACAGAAAACAGATAGACAACAGACAGACAGCACAAAAACAATATGTCTCCACTCCACAAATGGGGGCGGGGGAGACATAAATAGTCACATATGCAATCAATTTATTACCATGTTGTAAGATACCTCCAGAATCCTCTGAGCTTGGATTGGCCAGTAATATACCACGGTCCGTTCTTTTTAGATCGTCAGCAAACTCTGAAACATATAAATCCAATGTTACATTGACGGTGCATCACATTAGTTATGTGTTGTTGTAACAATTATGAACCAAAAAACACAAAGAAGATATATTACCTCCCACATCCACCCCACCACCCAACCAAAAAAATAATACAAATATTGTTTTGTTCATGAAAATTATATGAAAACATTTTATGAATTTATTCTCATATGATATTATATGAAACTTCTATCAATGTTTGTTGTCAATAATATAAAGTGTATAAACTGTTGCTTTTTATCCCCGCGCTTTTCAAAGACAAGAATATTGGTAGAACCGATGGTTGTTCCCCGAAATGTATCCTCAACTTATCACATGGCCTTGTATCACACAGTTACGGTTTAACAGACAGAGTTAAGGTTTTTGCCCTCTGCACTTCCTGATGTGTTTACTAAATGCAATAACTCCTTAATGGTTATTGTGTGTGAAATCATTGACTCAAGTTATAAAACATATTAGACAGGATTTGAACGGGCCGCCTTGGTCTTGCCCTGGGGGTAACACTTGACAGGGTGGGTGGGTAAAAGAATATTTGTCCAAATCCCCATCCTATAACCATATATAAACTTATTGGGCATGAACACACAGCTACAACCATCCAACCAGCATTTGCACCGGTGTCCCTCCCCACGCCTGGGGACATAGCCCCTAGGTCATAACTTGAAAACCATTGAGATCCCTGTCTATAACCATATATACACTTACTGGACATGAACATAACCATATATATACACTTACTGGACATGAACAGACGGATACAACCATCTAATCAGCATTGGCCCCGGGGACAGTCTCCTCCCCTGGGGAAATAACTCATGGTTCATAACATGAAAAACGTCAAGATCCCCACACTATAATTATATACACTTACTGGGCATGAAACAACTGATACAACCATCCAACCAGAATCGGCCCTTGGGCGTAATCCCACCCCTGGGGACATAACCCCTGGGCCATCAACTGGAAACTGTTGAGATCCCCACGCTATAACCGTATATACACTCACTGGACATGAACAGACGGATACAACCATCCAACAGCATTGGCCCCAGGGTCCATCTCCACCCCTGGGGAAATATCCCATGGGTTATAACTTGAAAACCGTTGAGATCCCCACACTATAACCATAATTATATATACTTACTGAGCATGAATAGACGGATAAAACCAGCATCAGCCCTGGGGTCTATTCCCACCTCTGGGGACATGACACCTGGACCATAAATTGGAAACTGTCGAGATCCCCTCCCTAAAACCATATATACACTCACTGGGCATGAACTGACAGATACAACTATCTAACCAGCATTGGCCCCAAGGTCCTTCCCCAACTCTGGGAACATAGCTCCTTGGTCATAACTTGGAAACAATTGAGATCCCTCAGACGTGATTTTGAACTGACGCCTAGGTCATGCCCTGGGGGTTACGCTTGATCGGGCCAGTGGGTGGGGTAAAGGGGTAAAAAATAAGTTCTCTCTGAATTGGGTCGTGTTGCACATCAAACTTAAAGTTATTCTGAGCAGTGGTAAAAAAAAAAAAAAAAAATCTAATTGGTTGTTTCAGGTAACAAATGGGGACATCAGGTGAATAAATTCGAATTTGACAGTACATATAATATTATTCTCATTTCCATTAAAGAAGAAAATAAACATTTACCTGTTGAGCCAGCATGAGAGGTTTCACTCTTTTCATTCTTCACATCATACACAGTTAATCCTGCATCAAGCACCTGTAAAGAAAGAGGAAGTCTGGGTTTGAATCGCTGGCTGAGAGCTCGACTTGTACCAGTAAGACCTCTAATTTTTATTATTCGTTTTACGAACCATTGAGACAGAGAAGTGCCCTAGGAGGAGGGAAAAAAATAGCAAGAGATCCATGAGGGCCTGTATCGCTCTACTTGCTGTATGGAGTCTGTGGTTGGGAGTGGGGAGTAAATTAGTCGTTGTAGCATTTATGACAAAACCCTTTAACCTGCACTGAGCAAAATGGCAGTCGAACATATAAATTACTGCAAGTTCTCCAAGTTGTACCCATGTAGAGCGGCCCCTTTACACAGGAGGACAAATCCTGTTTTATATATGTTGTTCCTCGAGTCCCTATATGACCATACAAAATTAGAATTAAATGCATTCACATTAATTTAGACAAGATATGCATTTTTTTTTTACCAGATTACCCCCTAGGGAGCCCCAGCGGATGGAGCCAAAAACAAAAACTCAGTATTGTGCATCTGCATATCCTTAACCAAGAAATACACCACACATGAACTTGAAATCTCAAAGAGTACAGAGGGAGCGTGACAAGGCAGAAACTATGTAATATTAAATTATAGTAAGTTCCCCCAAGTTGTACCCTTGTAGCGGGGCCGCTTTTCGCAGGAGGTCAAAACCCGTTTTATATATGTTGTACCTCGAGTCCATCAATGACCATACCATATAATTTGAATCATAGCCATTCACATTCGGACAAGATATGCATTTTTGTGTAGCCTTTGACCCGATTACCCCCTAGGTGGCCCCATTGAGTGAAGCAAAAATCTGTGACATTATTGTGCATTTACACATCCTAACTGAAAAAAAACACCATACAAGAATTTGAAGTCTCAAAGGGTATAGAAGAAGTAAGTGCCGAAAGGCCTAAACTCTGAAATAGTAAATTACTGCAAAACCTGTTTTATAAATGTTGTGCCTCGAGTCCCTAAATGATCATCCTGAATTAGAATCAAATGAATTCACATTTAGACAAGATCCCCCCCCCCCCCCCCCCCCCCCCCCCCCCACACACACCAGGGTCACCATTTGAACAAACTTGGTAGAGGACCATAAGCTTATAGCAACTGCAAAATATTAAACATCTGGCTCAAGCAGTTTCAGAGAAGAAGATTTTTTAAGTTTTTCCCTATACAACTCTGTGTAAAACATTTGAAACTTGGTAAAGGACCATAATCTTATAGTAAATGCAAAATATTAAACCTCTGGCTCTTGTAGTTTCAGAGAAGAAGATTTTTTAATTGTTTTCCTATGTAAGTCTATGTAAAACTGTGACACCCGGGGCGGGGCCAAATTAGACCCCAAGGTCACTATTTGAACAAAATTAGTAAAGGACCATAAGCTGACGCTACATGTAATACATGAAAGCTCTGTGCCTTGTGGTTTCAGAGAAGAAGTTTTTTCCTATACAAGTCTATGAAAAACATACAATCTCAATATCTCAATATACAAACTTTGGACTTCCAGGGCAAGGTTATTTTTGACCCCGGGAATTTCATTTAAAAAAAACTTGAGTCTAGGCATTGGCGATCATTTTAAAAGAAAAACTGTCGAAATCTGTCCAGCGGTTCTTGAGAAGATTTTTTAAGGTTTCGACCATATATGGTAATGGTGGCCATCTTGGATGTTGCACTGACCTAATTTTAACAAATCTAAAAAGCATTTATCTATGGATCATCCATGTGAAGTTTGGTCTGTAATTGGCCTAGCGGTTTCTGAGGAAAAGTCGTTTGAATCAAAAGTTAACGACGACAGACGGACGACGAGCGACGAGTGACCCCTTCGGCTCAGGTGATCTAAAAAAGTTAGCACCCCAGTGGGATTTCAGCCCACGACCTCAGGTTTTCAATATAGCATATTTAAGAAAATAAAGATCCATAAGTCTGGTGTTACTGGTCCGATAAGGCTGGTTTTCGAACTTGTCAGAGCTTTTAATGATATTAACAATCAGGCAGAAAGTGGCATTTTTCTGTGGAAAAAACAAGGACAATAACTCTAGTTTTCAAACTTGTCCGAGGTTTCAATGATGATAACAATCTGTGCAAGTTTGGTAAATATCAAATAATAAATGAAGGTGCTAGAGAGTTCACAAGGCAGAAAATGACATTTTTCAGCAAATCAATCACATTTGCTTTGTCACGTTGCCATGTACCACCCAAGATACAACTATCAGCAAAGTTTGAAAGGTCTACTACATACAGTTTGTGAAAAAGCGATCCAAACGCAAAAGTTGAACGTAAAAATTATCAAGTTATCTGCCGTTTGCTTGGAGGATCAAGGTCACTTCCAAATTTGCTTTGTCACGTTGCGAAGCACCACCCAAGATACAACTATAAGCAAAGTTTGAAAGGTCTAGTGTATAAGTTTGTGAGAAAATGACCTTAACGCAAAACTTGAATGTTGATCAGCCTTCTCCGGAAAAGCAACATTTATGTCTCTTACTTTCTTCAAAAAGGTGATACAAAAATAGTGGTCGTCTAAAGAAGAAAGCGAGTTTGTTTCTAAACCAGCAAAATAGTCTTTATCACCGAATAACAATAAAGAAAATTAATTGTCTAAAATGAAATTTTCTACAGGTGTATGACTTTTGAAAATAGGTAATATATAATTTAAACTATTAATTAAAATGTAACACCAAGGTTCGTTTTGCCTAAGCCGATACGCATTATATTCACTGTTACTCTGGTTAAGCCAAAAATCAACAGATAAAGGTAGAGAAAACATGCAACCACAGTTGGCAATACAGTTATATTAAAGATGAACATTGTCCTAAATCAACAAATCCGCTGTTGATATGTTTTTAATAATAAAATATCATTATACATACGATGTTTACTATGTTATTGATGTATGCTTAGTGAAAATATGTTTTTAAACATAAAAATCGAAAAGGCGAACAGGCATTGATAGGGAAAGCACGCAAAAACAGTATGTCGGAATTAAACTGTTTTTATCGAAATTCTGACAGTAAGTCACCGGCAACACCGCATATCTTGGTACATATACACCACTCAACTTTTATAATCGATAACCCAGGTTTTTTGAAATTAACTCAAATACTAAAAGCTGGAAATCACCGAAACACATACCAATATTTTATTAAGTTTATTAACAATGTAATCTGAAATCATTCTTTTCCAGATTACATTGTTGATAAACTTAATAAAATATTGGTATGTGTTTCGGTGATTTCCAGTTTATCATGAGTATTCGTGTTATTTTCAAAAACCTGGGCGACCGATTATAAAAGTCGAGTAGTGTACACTAAGGCCATATCAAATTAATTCCCAGTTTATCATCCAAATTTTGGAAAAAATTGGGGCTGGGGGTGCAATTTTATTTTTTATTTTTTATTTTCCTGACATCAAACATCACAAGAATATTAATAACCAGAAGTATTATGTTTTGAACACTCTCTTTATTACCAATTGTCACTGCTATAGCATAGCATACATTTGTATGTATAATGATATAAAAAGCTACCATGTATGTGAGTTTTAAAATTTCTGGTTCAGGCTAAATATTAACGCATTTTCTTTCACGGAAAGGCGACTCTTTCACAGTCGATTTTTTTTTTTTTAATTTTTTTTTTTTTTTCCCGAACAAAATAAAAATTGTCGGGGCGGCATAAAATATTCGGGGCGGGCGGGGATGATAAACTGGGAATTAATTTTATATGGCCTAAGTGCGAAATACAGTATATTCCGAATGCATGGACATGGTCTAATACTTGAACATTAATATGAGCGTCAGATAATAAGGACTTTACTATTGCCGAAAAGTAGACATTGAAAAAATATATTTAGTACGTGTTTATCTTTCACATAATTGATAAAAAAAACAAAACAAAAAAAAACATAATAAATTTCACAGCATCTAATTTTTATAGTACCAGGGAGTATATATATGCCATAAGTCCGTGTAGTTGGTGACCAAAACACTCGAGGAGTGGCACATATTATATTTGGATTTGCAGTATGACACGCTCTCCACGTGCCCCCAACTAACAATATACCACACACCGACTAATCAACTATTGCGGTGCCCTATTGAAGTACACCCTAATTAGGGTACATACGTCGGTATATAACAAAAGCACGCACCATTTAGGGAAACATAGTTTTATGACACATTTCCTGTTTATTGCAATACCTTGAGCGATGCAATATCGCCGAGGCGAGCCGCGTACTACACAAGACGGATATATGATGCGTGGGAAACTAGTTTATCGCGCACAAAGAGATAAACATACTATGATCTAAATAATATAGCCAAATGTATTATGAGCACGATATTATGTATTATGTACAAGTAGAGATCGAAACAACAGACCCAACAGATCAAATTTACCATAATATAAAAAGTATATATTGTAAGGCACTTATTTTACTTATTGCATGAGCTAAGAGCCGTTATTGTTTTGCCATAAAAAAAAACTGAACTAATATTATAGCTAGAAACATTATCAATTTTCTGCTTTGTATTTTGTCATATTTTTTTTAAATCCAGAGACCGATATATGTAGACGGACGGCGATATAGATATAGATCTATAATACTATTGGCAGAAGAGAGTATATTCATAACTTTCACATGACATCATCAAAATAATTTGACCAATCAGTGATCAATAAAATAAAATAACTCCACATTGTGGTAGGGGGTAAACTCGGTGTTTATCGTTGGTGCTCAACTGACTTTAGCCCTTTATAAAACTAGTTTGTAGTGATAATTATATTAGAAGCTTTATTTTTTGTGTACATCTATGTATCTTCTTTTGGTGTTGTCTGATTTTAAAACACCAATATGGATATATTTAATTTAAATCATGGTCTAATATTTTCATTTCTCATATAGAGATTGAGGATAAAGTCCGAGTAAACACCTTTATTTTCACCTACTGAATATCTCAACCTACTGGAAGTTGACTGGCTGTGAAAGTTATGAATAGTTAAAAAATAAATAAACCTACAAAATATATATTGAAACAAAGACACATTGTTTCTTTCACCGGATTCATTTAAATTTTTATGCTGAACCTTTTTTTAGCAATCTTTTGAAAAAGAAGGCTACATTATATTAGCGCCGTCAGCTCTTGACTGATTCACGTAAGGACGCATGCTTCTAATTCAACAGCTAAACAATAACGGTGTATATACGTATACCTGATGAAGTGCTAAGATAATAGAACAAAAACTTTTGTTATCTCATTTATTAATTTACTCCTCAACGCCGGTTGAATCGGCGAATAAAACTTGTTCGGAGACGGCGGGGTTAGGCACTTCTCATTTTTTGTAATATTGTTGATACCGATGTTTTTTTAATCGGCATGGCCGTTTGTTCTCCAAATTCAACGAAAAAGAAACCAAAGGATGGACTTCCCACGAATCCAACTCAAAATGTTACTACAAACCAGGGCTTTATATTTATCATCCCACTACAAACTCGCGCGTCTTTCGAAGTTTCCCACTTTTTTCAGGAGACTCGCGATTTTCGTCGGCAACGGTCAACCCACACTTCGAATCTTAATCATTAACCTGATTTAGAACACGAAAGAAACTGATATTATTATATTGTCCTTTTGTATGTACACGTTTGCATCCAGCAACAGTACACGGCATTTTTAACACGTACCATAGAACGTAAACCTACATAGACAATGCAGACTTAATGCGGAGCCGCTAATCGCTTAGTACCAATGACAACACAGGTCTCGTGACACTTACCTGTCTTCATAAAGGGCGAAACTCGGAGTGTGTGCGCTATGATGTGTAATTGGCTACTGTGACAAAACGGGACTACCAATAAGTGTAATATTTGAACAGATTGTATATTATATACATATATTTCAAAATATATGCTCAAAAGACACGCTATATTTCACCTTTAAGTTAAGGCTTTAAGACCATATAATGTATAAAAAAACCTGAGTCTACCAACATACGAGGGTGTGAATACATGGGTCGTATATGGTACTTTATTGGTTTTACCAACTTTAAGCCAATTTTGTTCAAACAATCGACTGGGAAGGGGTTAAAATAAAGTTCTTCTGGAACAAACCATACATACCCTTTTCAACTTACTCCATTCCATATCGCAACCATTCTCCCATTTATCAGTAAAATTGAGAACATGTTCACTGCACAGTTCATCTGGTAGTGGACTTTCAATTTTACCTACATTTAAGCTTATCGGAATGAAACCTTTATGGCCAGCATTGGATTTGTTGTTTTCCAGAAGTGTTTTGAATGCAGATTGACTTGCATAACTGTGCCAGCAATCCGTTCGAAAACCTGGTGTTAGCAGAACAATCGTCCAAGTTGAGCCTTTTATAACTCGAAATAGTTCTTTGAAAACGTTTCTTCCTGGCAAAGCATCCCTATCATAATAATAACCGTTTGCATAACGCCATTCAGACAATTTTCGTACAAGATGTTCGGTAAATTTCAATGACAACTCGGTGTCAGGTGTCTTTGAGAAAGGCGAGTGAGCTTTGTTATATATTATATTATAGTCATATTCCTTTGCCATTTTTCAGTAAAAGATTAGCATAGATCGTTCAATGACACTCCAAAACCCAGGGTTCTAACCACTTTCGTTTTGTCAAGTTTGGGTTTCCTATGACGTTACTTCCGCTTTTCAGCGCCCCCTACAAATTTTAGGTTGAGGTCATATAATTTACGTTTCTTGTCCCAATTTATTGGTGATTTTTACATGCACAGTCGACAAATAGTCTGTGTAAAGAGATGTAAGTATGAAAATGATTTGGCAATCGTTACGTTTTTGCTACTTCTCTTACTTATAACCTTGAACAAATGTAGTTTTTCAAGAGATAATTGTGTAGGCCTTATTGAGGAAATGCTTTTTTCTGTAAAGGGAGAAATCTGTGAAATCAGAAGGGAGTAATAATTGTTTTGGTTTTCTGTTTCCATCAATTCCAAACTCTTGCTGGGGATGTAGAGATCGCGCATCTAATCTGACAAAGACGTGTTAATAGAATACAATTAGTGACATTTTGGTGGGTAAGGTTAAAATAAGAACATCTGGGACCACTTTCTTATTTTGACCGCAGAGACCAATCTACGCACGGACCATTAATCTTGTATTTATATATACATATACTACAACACTATTTCTTCTTCTCTCTATTCCTCTTCTCTCTCTCCTGTAAAGTGGGGTGGGGGGCGCCTGTGGCAGAGACCTATTCACCTAATATATTAATAAACTTCTTAGATCTCGGTTTTGATTTTACAAATTAATATTACTTATTGATTATAACATAGTAAGTTAATAGTCAAATAACTTACACAGCGTTAATAGATTCAGAATATATTTTGTAATGTGACTTCGAGTCCATCTAGATATGGTTGTTAAATGTGACCTGTAACTGCAATCAACAGCTGTCACATAATACATGTGTGTAGTACTTCAGGGTTCATAGTCCAGAAAAGCAGAATAGGTGGTTCATGTTCAGGGAACTTTCGTTAATGATGGGGTTACTTTGTAAATCACTTTGTCTTGCTCAGACTTTTAACAGTTAACCCTATTATCTTTATTTCACCTTCACCTGTTTTTAAGACGTCTTTTACCCCTTTTATCTTACTCACACTGCACAGACGCGCACCTGCACATAATCTTCGAAAGAGGGTGATGCAGTATATATAGATAGATAGATAGATAGTTACAAAATATTTCTAATGTTATTATGTAGCCAAGTATAATATCTTGTTGTTATTACTAGTTACCAGTATTCTCATATATATTCATCAACCAAAAAATATATACCTAGAGCAAGTAGATGGCATGCCATCGCAAATCCCCACACTTTCTTTTATATTTATATTGGTATGGATTCAAACTTGATACCTTTGTAAGAAAGTGAAAGTTTAAAGTCTGTACATGTAATTATGCAAACAGAGAAGCAGGATAAAACAACGTCAGATATAGACAAGTTCTACATTTTAACCCTCCCCACCACCCACAATTACCATCGATTGTGCATAAATTGTTTGTAAGAGTGCACTCCTTCTGCAATTGCATTGATTTTGATAAATTTCACACTCCTACCTTTGATTTAAAACCACCTCTAGTCCCTTAACCCCGCCCCTGGCCTGGGTGAGGTATGACAATATTAATAACCCCTTGCACATCTACACATACATTTCCAATTATATACCAAAGTTTAAAGTTCGTACCTGAAATGGTGTTGGAGGAAATAGTATCAAGTACACATGGATGGTCGCACAGGATAACATTATCCTCCAACTCGATTAATACGACGATCGACTATTATTACCTGCAAGTGTAATTTTCGTGTGGGTTACGAGTTCGACCGCACAAAGCGGTACTTCTTTTTTTTGTACCACTATTGAATACCTTCTAATTATTTTGTTTTTATTTAGTAAATATTCAATAATGGTTGTCAACATAATTATTTTGTGTTTTATGGGCTAAAAGTTACAGACATTGTCCCTTTAATGATTATATGCCAATAACATTTGAATTGAATTGTTTTTTTTATCCCAGTCACTACAGAGACATGGAGCTGGATGGCCATGTACAGAAGGCATTTCTCCAGGTGATGGGTGCCTTCTGCTTTGATACCATAGACTTTACACGGCATGTCACGCTGAACAGCAAGTTTACGTTTCTGGTGGATGATTGTACAGAATACGAATACAGCTTTGACCATGTGATCAATAGGTATATATACCACAAAATAATACTGTTACTATTAACAAACTAGCTATCTGAACACCCATTTTGAGCTTGTCTGACCAAGTAAGAATGCCTAACGGCTGAGTACCTTTGAGTGAGGACTTTTCTTCTAGATGAGCCATGGGATGTATCTTGAAGTGACGAGATTTTGTTTTTGGTCTGTCTGTGGCACGATGGTCTGCGCTACATCCTCTACATAACGCTGATCTACAGCCACTACATAGTAAAGTGTTGTTTACCGTTTATCCTATTGGAACAAGCCAAGAATCTCCATGGAGGGTCCTGGTCTGGTTCGTTAGTTTGGCTATATTTTCACTACAGTACGTTTGACAAGTTTCTTAGGCACAATCTTTAAACTTTCTATAGTTACTCACTTTAAAGAGTATAACACAAAAATATTAAATGTACATGTAGGTCACCATGATACTGACATGGATGACCTTGACCAATTTAATGTGACTTAACCCCTTATTGAGACAAAATTACCATATTTACAGACTCTATTGGTTAAAAGATGGAGGGACTATTAACCTTAGAACTATACAAACACACGTTGTGAAGGGAGGCTTTTCTACTTTGGAATAATCCTTGGGATGAATTAAATTATAAATGATCAGTGTTAAACATGGGCCAGTGTTACAGTCACTGTACTGAAATTTTTCGAAACGTCATACTGTATGCCCAAGACCAGACTGAAAAAAATTAATGTACTCCAGCTCGATTTCCAGCAGCGTTTTCAGCGTCAACAAATGTATTGTAGATTAACCCTTAACACGCTATATATATATATAATGGACTCTTCTTTCTTTGAATTAAGACCATTCCATTTATGTGACAAAGGGGTGTTTTTGGGGAAATGACTGATCAGCAGCCAGACATTGTAAACTCTGATTAGCCTGCGAGTTAACAATGGACGCAAAGGCTATTATAGTCGTGCTTAGCGGGTTAAGGGTTAAGAAAGTTGTATAGTAGGTTGCGAAATATCAAGAGAAAGACATGTTTGTTTAGCTTCTACTTTTTGATGTATATAAGTCAGGGCTCAAATTTAAGCTGTTTTACTGGCATTTTGCCAGTCATTTTTAGCTTGACTGATCAGAGATCAGCAGAGCTTATACCGAGGTGCGGCGTCTGTCCTTCCGTCCGTCTGTCCGTAAACTTTTATTTGTAGCAACTACTACTATGAAACTACTGGATGGATATTCATGAAACTTTACAGAAATGTTGCCCATGAAGTCTAGTTGATCCTAGCAAAAATTCATGTTGATGTGAAATCCAAGATGGCCGCCAAAGCTAAAAAATAGATTTTTAAAATACAAGTTTGTAGCGACTACTTCTTGAAAACTATAAGTGATACTGATATGGGACTTTTTCTAAAATGATCAGCATGACATGATGTTGGTCCTTGTCAAAAATTGTTTTGATTTGACATTAAACATGGCTGCCAATGGCCATCTTTGTTTACATAGAGTTATATAGGAAAAGTTGTAGCAACTACTCCTCTGAAACTACTTGGTGGATTTTCATGAAACTTTACAGGAATGTTGCTCTTGATGTCTAATTGATACTAGCAAAATTTCAGGTCGGCCAGAAATTCAAGATGGCCACCACAGCTAAAAATAGATTTTTAAAAAATAAGTTTGTAGTGACTACTTCTTGAAAACTATAAGTGATATTGATATGGGACTTTTTCTAAAATGATCAGCATGACATGATGTTGATCCTAGTCGAATTCTTTTTGATTCGACGTTAAACATGGCTGCCAGTGGCCATTTTTGTTTACATAGAGTTATATAGTAAAAACTTGTAGCGACTACTCCTCTGAAACTACTTGACGGATGTTCATGAAACTTCACAGGAATGTTGCTCTTGATGTCTAGTTTATCCTAGAACAATTTCAGGTTGGCCGGAAATTCAAGATGGCCACCACAGCTAAAAATAGATTTAAAATAAATAAATTTGTAGCGACTACTTCTTGAAAACTGGAAGTGATATTGATATGGGACGTTTTCTAAAATGATCAGCATGACATGATGTTGATCCTTGTCGAAATTTATTCGATGCGACTTTAAACATGGCCGCTAGCGGCCATCTTTGTTTACATTGATTTATATAGTAAACATTTGTAGCGACTACTCCTCTGAAACTACTTGGCAGATTTTCATGAAACTTCTCAGGAATGTTGCTCTTGATGTCTTGTTGATCCTAGCAAAATTTCAGGTCGGCCGGAAATTTAAGATGGCCATCACGGCTAAACATAGATTTTTAAAAACAAGTTTGTAGCGACTACTTCTTGAAAACTGTAAGTGATATTGATATGGGACTTTTTCTGAAATGATCAGCATGACAAGATGTTGATTCTTGTCGAAAATTATTTTGATTCGACATTAAACATGGCTGCCAGTGGCCATCTTTGTTTACCTAGAATTATATAGTAAAAACATCAACTTGTAGCGACTACTACTCCGAAACTACTTGACAGATTGTTATGAAACTTCAAACTAGCTATCAAAATCTATCAGTAGAGCTTCAAGGTCATTGACCTCTTGTTTCAAAATGCCAGTAAACTTTTGAAGCACTAGCAATATTATGCAAGTGCTTAACAGCCTTCTAGTTTAAAATGTTGCTAGAAAGTAAACTATTTAGGCATAATATAGTTATATAGGAATAAAAATGGCCATCAAAATGATAAGTCAAAGAGCTCTTGCTTACTGTTTGCTGGAGTGAGCTATAATTTGCCAGTTCATTTTTTATCAACTGGCAAAAAAACGCCAGTTGAAAAAAAAGAAGCTAAATTCGAGCCATTGTAAGTGTTAAAAACTGAGACCGCAGTAGTACGTAATGAAACTTTATTAAGCTGTATGTACCTCATAAAAGCTAAATGATTTATTATTTAAAAACTGAGACATTTTTTTACAATAGATAGGCACTAAAGAGAGAGCTGGAGTTCGTGGAATCAACAATACCGGTATATATGTGAAGAATTTATCGGGCTTAGTTTAGAACGCATTTAAAGAAGTTGAGTTTTAATGCCGCTCTAACGATTGCTGCTTTTTGTACTTGTAGATCAGAGAAACATGTGTACAAGCCTAAATGCATGCCCAAGGAAGTACAGACAGATAGTTGCATGGTAGATGAGGCCAGTCAAACGGAACAAAGTGATAACACAGGCATCAAAAATGGTGAGTGATTCAGTGGGTATGAGCTTAACAACAGGCATAACGAAACAACATTGTATTGAGATTATATTCGATAATATTCAATAATATGTATGAAACGCTGTTTACTGTATATATTGACTAATAAGTCAAATTCATGTTTTATTGCATTAACTTTAAATATGACATGTGATCCAGTTTAAATAATTTCTAACAGTGTATTAAACAAGAAAACAATGGAATCATACATCTCGCCTTATATTGTCTGGACCTAGAAATAAGAGTTAAATACAGAAAATGAGATCAAGGTCAAAGGTGGAATCTCTGTATCACAATGAGATTTACTATCCAAAGTACAACTTTGATCTAAATTTAACAGCTCTACTGCATTTAGTTCCTGAAAGACACAGTTAATGCACAAACTTTAATTTAAATTAACATTTAGTTAATGACCCTTAAAAGTCAAGGTCATTTGTGGAACAGTTCTACTTAATAGAGCTGTACCCATTATACAGGCATTAATCAAGTTTGGTTGATCTAGTCTATTTCTCAGGAGCAAATACACTTAACCGCAAAATCTGTTAAATTGACAAGTTCATGACCCATGAAATTCAAGGTCATCTTTGCATCCACTCTAATTGAGCAGTACTACCTAATATAAAACATTGATTCAAGTTTGGTGGATATAGTGCATTTAGCTAAAATTGCGAAAAACTTTTAAAATAAACAAAACTTAACATTTAATTGATGACGTTAATAACATGTGTCAAGGTCAAGGTCATCTGCGTAATTGAGCTCTACTACCCATAAGATATTCAAGTTTGGTTAATCTAGTGCTTGAGAAACAGAGCTTTACGCAAAAACCGAACGTTGACACCTTTGCCGTCATCAGCAGAAAAGTAACGCATATTTATCCCACTTTTTCCTTAGTGAAGGCATGGCAAAAATGCAAGAAAGATAAAATAAATGTTTGTGTATGATTACAAGAGGATTATAAGAATCCATCATGGGTGTCCGTGTGAGATAGGGAGGTCAGATATGCAAACAGGGACGAGGTGCTGAAGTCTGCATGAAATTCCGTTTCTGTGGGGGACATTTCCTGTTTCACATGGATAAATAATGGATTTTTTTCTCACATTATGTAACTAGTACAGACGTAAATTCAATGCCTGTATTTGATTTTGCATCAGAATAGGGCATCAGCATGACATTGACAACTCGTGTAAGATTATAAGAATATTTCATTTGTATCCGGTGAAGATAGGGAATTCCAACCCGAGGTATAAGTGTTTTTAAATTTACCGGTTAAAAACTGATACCGATTGTTGAAATTCCCTATCTGAACCGAATACCCATGATAGATTCTTTTTCTTGCATATCAGAGACATGTTGTGCGTTGACGCCGTCAGCTACTAATGTTTTGCATGTTTTCCTGCATACCGGATATTGGCACGCGTGAATTTTATCTCGACCCTAGGGTGAGATGGAAAAATCTAGCCCTGCTAAAATGACGGATATCCTTGTCCAGTATGCAAGAAAGAGTTGTCTCACATGAGGAAAACACCTATCTCATAATAATGACTAAAGATGGGAGAAGAAAGTGTGTTTGTGAACTAGTCTTACTACAGGAATAATTTTTTTTTTACTAAAACATAACATTACTGTTTTTGTACGATTATAAAAAGATAAAATACATGTTTATGTATGAATACAAACAAAATCATGTTCTGTTACCTGAAAATCATATAAATGTTTGTTTATGATTTCAGGTTACAACGAATACCTGGAGATTAAGGAAGAACTAGACTCTGACCTTGATGGTAATGTTAGTGATGCAACCGATACCGACAGTGTCACGAAAATCATACCAAGCAGTCCCTCGTCTTTCGTTGATGAACCGCTGAAAAAAGGGAAAGAAGAGGTGATCACATGCCCTCTGTGTCCAGCCAAGTTTGATGGCAAGATGCCAGCAGAGCAACATCTGAAGGAGTGTCATGATATTGGAAATATCTACATGTGTACCCTTTGTCAAGATGTGTGCATGTCAAACGCTGCCTTGATACAACATGTAAAGGACAAGCACTACGAGGAGAAGAAAACACCGGGGAGAAAAAAAACGAGAAGCAGAAAGCATGAACCGAAAAAGGTAGAAAAGATTGAAAAGAAGATAAAACTGACAATTATGAGAGAAAGGGTAAAGGGCAAAGTAAAAGCAAAGGTGAAAGCTGCAAAAGCCGAGAAGAAAGAAGAGTTGGATCCCGATGCGAAGGTGACCACGAAGCCAAAACGGACTGTTAGAACAAGAGTGATAGTCGATGAGACGTTTGTTCCAGAAAACAAAACTTCACCCCAGGTGAAATGCGCCCAGTGTGGCAAACAGTACCGCTCAAAGCGTGCGTTGCGACGACACTTTTCTATAGTCCATGATATGGACGAATATCAGTGTGAATTGTGCGGAAAAAACTTCACGGGTAAGGAATCTCTGTACCATCATAAGCGTGGCATACACATGGATCTGAAGCCTTACAAATGTCCTGAAGACGGATGTGATGCTTCATTCAATTTCAATCACAGTCTGCGCCTTCATCGTCTGAAACATTCAGGTTCACGCCCACATATGTGTAGTTCTTGTGGGAAAACGTATCTCACAGCATACCATCTTAAAGTCCATGCGCAGGCTGCTCATTCTGAAAGGAAGAACTTTTCATGCAAAACATGCGGAAAGCTGTTTTCCTATTCCACCAGCTTGAAAATGCACGAGGCCACGCATGAGAAAGCCCTGCGTGTAAACTGTCAGCAGTGCGATAAAACATTTGTGAATTCTCAAGCTCTGAAGTACCACATGATGTCGAAACATTCCGAACCAGGTCATTTCCCGTGTGATGAGTGTGAGAAAGTTTACAATTCAGAGTTCCTACTGCGCACACACAAACGCCGCCACACTACGGCTGGGACCCGATTCATGTGTGACATGTGTGGACGCCAGTTTATGTACAAATCTGCACTAGAAATGCACAAGGCCATTCACAAGGATGAGAAGACATTCGTGTGCAAGATCTGCAAGAAATCTTTCAAAACATACCCGACTTTGTACAGCCATCAGTTTGTCCATAAAGAAGATTCGCCATACCAGTGTGAACAATGTGGCAAAGCCTTTAAAACTAAAGAGCGATGCAAAGCTCACGAAAAGCGGCATTCCGGGCTGAAGCCGTTCGAATGCCAGTTATGCCACCATTGTTTCCCAGATAATGGCGGCCTGTCTAAGCACATGAGGACAGTACACTGTTCAGTCAAAAAATTTGTTTGTAATATATGTGGAAAAGCAACTTCGAGGGCAGATAACCTTCGAGTACACATGAAAGTGCATGTCAAGGGAGATTACAAACCAAAGCAAGTAAACTCGAGAGAGGACAAAACTTTCAATCATGATATGCCGTCCATGGTACCGCTCACGTTCGATGTCGGCAACGGTGCATTCGGTTCAAAGAAGGATAAAAGAGAAGCAGAAGATGACTTATTCCAAGGTAACTCGGGGGATTCCATGAACTCCAGCTCTGGGATCCACGAAGACCCGCGGAACCAATTCACAGCTTCAGATGGGTACCAGCCAAATATGCCACACTTCGCTAACATAGATTCTTCCCAGTTATCAACGCACTCGGAGGATCAAAACTTGCCGCTTAATCTTCACAATCATCCGAGCTCGAGTCCAGCTGGTTTCCAGCTTTCTCAGATAGATAGTACAAACAATATCTCTATTTCGTCTACATCAGTCAACGCATCACTACCTACCGGAATAACTACTGTTCCCTCCGGGCATTCCAATAGTGGTGTATCGATTACCAGCTTACAGCCATCACAATTCATGTATGCATGGCCTTATATGTATCAAGCTGGGTTACAGTCTCAGCCTGGTGGGAGCTCCAATGGTTTCTTTCAACAATAATATCTAACAATTCAGTGTCACTGTTGCAAGAAATGGTTTGTGCTGTTAAGAACATGACCAACTTCCTTCTTAAAAAAGTTCTTCTGCATTTACTTTTTTTATAGGTTTTATACACCTATAGTTTGCATAATCTAAAAAAGACAAACAGCAATATTCATTTTGTTCAAACTCGTGGCGTCCCGTTAGTATTTCTACATAACTTGCATTTTTGCAATGAAACATTTAAATTAATTTATATTAGTAAAGTTCAAAGCATTTGTTACTAACTATTGATTATACTGCACGAATATTATATTTAAGTAGGATAACGAAGAAATATTTAACTCGAAATGTTATTTAATTAGTAGGGAGCGGGTTTAAAGTCAAAATGATACTGGGCTAATAAATCAAAACGTTTATTATAATGCTCGATAAATGCTTCAAGATTGGCGTGTGTCCCTTTCAGAAACCATTCATACGTTCAATGTACCCTAATTATAACATATCCCTTAAGTTCCCTGATTTAATACGTTTTTACTATGCAGCTAGTCAGTTATATTACTGTAGGTTCTGAGATCAGTGCCCTTAACTGTTTTATTTGGTAATATTCAGAGCACATTTTAAGGCATTTTTTCCTAGGAAAAAACAATGAAATATTTTTACCAGTTTTTTTTAAGCAATACCTTGGCTTGACATACAATTACTATACTTGTTTGTGGTACCTGTTTGAGCGAAATTGTTCGTCATTTGCATACACAAGTTTGATAGTACGTCGATATATATCAGTGGAATGGGAATTTGTTAGTGTTAAATAAAAAATATCTTGCTTTTAAGTATTGGTTGAGAAATAATATTTAATGCCGAAATACTTTATTAATTATAAATACTAGTAGTACTTTTGCCAAATACTAGTAGTACTTTTGCCCTAGTTGTTCAGCTAGGCTTCCATTTTGTGATATGAATTTCAAAATGTCCATTATTGGATAGAATTAAATAAATAAAAAAAAAACTCAACTTGTCAATGGAGCAAAAATTTAATTAAAACTATAAAAAAAATAAAAAATCCATATAAATGTTTATAAGAAAGAAAGTTTGCCAAGTGTTTCTATAATCAGCGTAGCATAGTAGGAAACAAGTTTATTAGCCAAAGTAGCATAATAAAGAATATTCCTACTGCGTTTTATGAACTATATACTGGGATACCTTAGGCATCTTGTACGTGGTACCCTTTACAACTTCAGTATAGTTTAAGGTATGGTTTAAGTATAAACTTTTGTTTTACATCGATTACAAAACAAGTTCTTGCAACTCTAATCACTCTCAAATGCTTGTTATTTCAACAAAAGTATGGCCCCTTTTAAACTTGATATAGAAAATTTGATCAGCGTCTTGTATGTAAGCTTGTATCTCGGAAACTACATCACATAATGGTTTGAAACTTTATACGTCTTCAGCGTCAATAGACAACATCATTGAGCCAGGGTCTGTAGCGCATGCTTATATTTTAACAAATTATGACCCGTTTTATAAATGGTAAAAGTTTTGTAAGGAAGCTTGTACCTAGGAAACTACTTCACGTAATGGAATTAAAGGGACACGTGGCAATCTTGAACTGTTTATTAAGCAATGAAATTAGCATCTCGATTTATTTATCCAGTAACAATTTTTGACTTTAAACCTTCTTGCATATAGTACAAGTTTTCATTCTTTTCGTCTTATTCTACCATTAGTTTCAATATATTATTAGCTCTACTGATCAGAGATCAGCAGAGCTTATGCCGTGGTGCGGCGTCCGTCGTCCGTCCGTCTGTCCGTCTATCCGTAAATTTTATTTGTAGCGACAACTCCTCTGAAACTACTGGATGGATATTCATGAAACTTTACAGAAATGTTGCCCATAAAGTCTAGTTGATCCTAGCAAAAATTCATGTTGATGTGAAATCCAAGATGGCCGCCAAAGCTAAAAATAGAGTTTTAAAATACAAGTTTGTAGCGACTTCTTCTTGAAAACTATAAGTGATATTGATATGGGACTTTTTCTAAAATGATCAGCATGACATGATGTTGGTCCTTGTCAAAAATCGTTTTGATTCGACGTTAAACATGGCTGCCAGTGGCCATCTTTGTTTACATAGAGTTATATAGTAAAAACTTGTAGCGACTACTCCTCTGAAACTACTTGACGGATTTTCATGAAACTTTACAGGAATGTTGCTCTTGATGTCTTATTGATCCTCGCAAAATTTCAGGTCGGCCCGAAATTCAAGATGGCCGCCACAGCTAAAAATAGATTTTTAAAAGATAAGTTTGTAGCGCCTACTTCTTGAAAACTATAAGTGATATTCATATGGGACTTTTTCTAAAATGATCACCATGACATGATGTTGATCCTAGTCGAACATTATTTTGATTTGACGTTAAACATGGCTGCCAGTGGCCATTTTTGTTTACATAGAGTTATATAGTAAAAACTAGTAGCGACTTCTCCTCTGAAACTACTGGACAGATGTTCATGAAACTTCACAGTAATGTTACACTTGATGTCTAGTTGATCCTAGAAAAATTTCAAGATGGCCGCCACGGCTAAAAATAGATTTAAAATAAATAAATTTGTAGTGACTACTTCTTGAAAACTGTAAGTGATATTGATATGGGACTTTTTCTAAAACGATCTGCATGACATGATGTTGATCCTTGTCGAAAATTATTTTGATTCAACATTAAACATGGGCGCCAGTGGCCATCTTTGTTTACATAGAGTTTGTATAGTAAAAATTTGTAGCGACTACTCCTCTGAAACTACTTGGCGGATTTTCATGAATCTTCACAGGAATGTTGCTATTGATGTCTAGTCGATCCTAGCAAAATTTCAGGTCGGTCGGAAATTCAAGATGGCTGCCACGGCTAAAAATAAATTTTCAAAATACAAGTTTGTAGCGCCTACTTCTTAAAAACTATAAGTGATATTGATATGCAACTTTTCCTAAAATGATCAGTATGACATGATGTTGATCCTTGTCAAAAATTATTTGATTCGACGTTAAACATGGCTGCCAGCGGCCATCTTTGTTTACATAGAGTTATATAATGAAAACTTGTAGCGACTACTCCTCTGAAACTACTTGATGGATTTTCATGAAACTTCACACGAATGTTGCTCTTGATGTCTAATTGATCCTAACAAAACTTCAGGTCAGCCGGAAATTCAAGATGGCCGCCACGGCTAAAAGTAGATTTTCAAAAAACAAGTTTGTAGCGACTACTTTTTGAAAACTATAAGTGATATTGATATGGGACTTTTTCTTAAATGATCAGCATGTCATGATGTTGGTCCTTGTCGAAAATCGTTTTGATTCGATGTTAAACATGGCTGTCAGCGGCCATCTTTGTTTACATAGTTATAAATTAAAAACTTGTAACAACTACTCCTCTGTAACTACTTGACAGATTTTCATGAAACTTTACAGGAATGTTGCTCTTGATGTCTTATTGATCCTAGCAAAATTTCAGGTTGGCCGGAAATTCAAGATGGCCGCCATGGCTAAAAATAGATTTTCAAAATACAAGTTTGTAGCGACTACTTCTTGAAAACTATAAGTGATATTGATATGGGACTTTTTTCTAAAATGATCAGTATGATATGTTGTTGATCCTTGTCAAAAATTATTTTGATTTGACGTTAAACATGGTCGCCAGCGGCCATCTTTGTTTACATAGAGTTTTATAATGAAAACTTGTAGGGACTACTCCTATGAAACTACTCGACGGATTTTCATGAAACTTCACAGGAATGTTGACCTAGCTATCAAAAACTATCAGTAGAGCTTCAAGGTCATTGACCTCTTGTTGGTGCAATATAATCAACAGTTAATAATATGCAAAAACAATTTGCTTTATACTATTCTTATAATTAATATTAATGGTTAAACAAATGCAAGTGATGTAGAAAAACTAAGGGGATGCTGTGAGTTTTTAATGCTGTGTGTCCCTTTAAACTACACACATGTCATTGGTATTGTTAGACATAGATAATATCATAGAGCCAGGTTCTATAACATAAAAGTTTCATCATATCTCAGAATCCCCTGAAAAGAATTCATTGACACGTCACAGTTTTACTCACTGTCATGTAAAGAACTCGTAGAGACCAGTGCCATAATTCTGTTTTGCAACTGAGCAGAATTATGCCGTTCAACTTGGTTTAGATAAGGCCTCGGAAGTCAAGCGTCTGCACCTACAAGCCATGCCTCTTGTTACCGGTATTATTGTAATATAAATTAATTTTCAATGTAAATCTTATTTGCCAATATGCCATCTGCAGAGTGCAGAGCTCTATTGTGTTCCGTTCCTGGACACAATGTCCAGTTTATTTTTTTTTAAGTAGTTAAAAAGAAAAAATGCTTATGTATTAAAAGTTTTGACAATTTCCAAAGTTTGAGATTTGTACACTCGAGTCAGTTTGACAGTTTTTAGCTCTACTGATCAAAGATCAAATTTCAGGTCGGCCGGAAATTCAAAATGACCGTCACTGCTAAAAATAGATTTTTAAAAAACAAGTTTGTAGCGACCTTCTTGAAAACTATAAGTGATATTGATATGGGACTTTTTCTAAAATGATCAGCATGACATGATGTTGATCCTTTTCGAAAATCATTTTGATTCGACATTAAACATGGCCGCCGCTTTACATAGAGTTATATATTAAAAACTTGTAGCGACTACTCCTCTCAAACTACTTTTCGGATTTTTATAAAACTTTACTGAAATGTTGCTCTTGATGTTTAGTTGATCCTAGCAAAATTTCAGGTCGGCCTGAAGTTCAAGATGACTGCTACAGCTAAAAATAGATTTAAAAAAAATATATTGTAGCGACTCCTTGAAAATTATAAGCGATATGGGACTTTTTCTAAAATTATCAGCATGACATGATGTTGGTCCTTGTTGAAAATCGTTTTGATTTGACTTTAAACAAGGCTGCCAGCGGTCATTTTTGTTTACAAGAGTTATATAGTAAAAACTCAGGACAGATTCTCATGAAACTTCACCGGAATGCTGATCTAGCTATCAAAACCTATCATTAGAGCTTCAAGGTCATTGACCTCTTGTTGAATGTTTGAAATTTGTAAGAGCATAATGACTGTTTTTCTTCTTTTATTTTATATAAAAAAAATAAAAATTGCAGCATTATGCTTTTATAAGTCTTTAACTTATACAAGCGTTACTTTTTAAGTCAAGCACAAGGCATTGATTTTCATTTATTGGAGAAAAACGAGGCATGAAAATTGTTGAAAATGTTCTTATAAGTCTGTCTTTGTCTTATAAGTAAGATTTCCAAGGGCAATAAGGCTGGAAGACCTATTTATGGATCTCAACTTTAATAGCGATCACAATGTTGTCTGGTGTATGTGTCCGTGCGTTCGTTCGTTCATTAGTCCATCCATGCATCTGATTTTCATTTCTTAATATCTTCTTCGTCGCAGGTTTTTCACCAAACTCCACCAGAATGTTCATTATATGGATCCAACATGACGTACACAATTTCGGGTCACTTTGGCCTACTTTCAATGAAATAAGGTCGCTTCCGGTCTCCGCTACGACATGCGCATCATGCTTCTTTCTCGCAGGATTTTGACCAAACTTCATCACAATGTTCCTATTATGCATCTAACATTATGTGCAAAATTTTGGGTCACTGTGACCTACTTTCGACGAAATATAGGTCACCCCCAGACTCCGCTACAGCATGTATCCGCCACTGTTAATGACATTAATTAAATTAAATATTAAGTATGTAAGGAACGAATATCTCTAAGGACTGTCATTGGTGTTGGTCAAATAAAGAATCTGGACTTCTTCATAATACGGCTCGACATGTAAGCCGTGGCCTTCTAGTTTATTATTGTTATTATTTACATTTATTGAAACTTTTCTATGTTAGAAAAGTGTGAAATTGTCGAAACGCAAGGTATGTTATGACGTTATTGGTGTACAGCGGTAATTTTTTGTTATATTTTAATAGTGAACATTTTAAGTATACAAATTGTTTAATTTTCTAAATCTAGATTTGCAATAGCTGTATGTCAGTACTTGTATTATTATTTTTTATTTCAGTTAGGCATTGTCTGTCTGTCCCTCTGTTTGTCTGTCCGTCTGTCTGATGTTAACATTAGCTGACACCTGATTGTGGCTTATAACTTTCAAAGTATAGGATCTACAATAAAACCTTGTACATATCTTCAGTATCATACAATGAATACATCTGATAAAGACCTAAAACTGTCCAATTCATATTTTCTTTTAATATTTACCTCTGAGAAAAGTTTGACCTGGAACTTAACCTTGCCTTCTACAAGTGATTGTGTCTAATAATTTTCAAGGTATTAGGTTTACAACAATGAAACTGTGTACACATCTTCAGCATGATCCAATGAATACATTTGAAAAAGGCCAATAACTCTCTTGATTCATATTTTTTTAAATTACTTCCCTTTGAAAAAGGTTTAACCTAGATTTTAACTTTGTCAATAACTTTCAAAGTATAAGGTCTACAACAATGAAACCTTGTATACATCTTCAGCATGATAAATTTATCAAATATTTTAATTTAAACATATTTTATTTACAGCATGTATAACACGTTATATTGTTCATCTAGAAGTTGACAAAGTATAATACGATAGTGAATGAGGTTCAAAAGCAAGCCACAAGCTTGTATGAATCTGTCTCTAAAAATCCGAAGCAAGGCTGTAATTTTCTTCTAAAATATTATATTGAACTGTTGTAAATATAAAAACTGTTGATATTTACTTTTAAAGAGTTTAACCCACCAAATAACATCAAAATTACACTTCAAAACTGTTGATCAAAATCCTATCCGGTGTTCAGGTATATAATACTCTATATGGTATATGCTTAACTGCTGATTAAAAGTAAATATTTATTCACGGTTTCTTAAACTATCCGTGATTGAATATGCTAAAATGAATTATGTGTTGGTATAAACTCTAGTTTTGGGGTTTGGCCTGGCTGGTTAAAGTGGATTATATTGTACCTATAGAGTTTTGATTCTCAAAATATGTAAGTTATATATACCTCTTTGTCAGTAGGTTTAGAAACGATGTACATATGTTGTATAATTTTGCAGTTGTTTGCGGGATAGCTACTTTTAATTATTTATCAAAAATATTTTGATGTGACATGCATAGGATTTTAGTGTGACAATGTTAAAAACGTGTCTTTATTAAATAATTTCACTTTAATTTACAATTTTACTGTTAACCTGTTAAAGATGTGATAAAATATAATAAATTTATGTTGACAGTTATAAAAAAAGAACCATTTCAGAGGATGCAATATTGAAATTATTAATTAATTTTCTGGTTTGATGTTGTAAATATGTTGCCCTCAATATATACTCAGTTGCAAAAGAAACTGGACACTGAGTTTTGTTTAGATTTAATTGTATAATTTTTTTTCAGAATTAAATTGAAAACTTCCAAAATGAATATGCCATGTTTAGTACCAACATTTTTATCATTCCATTGCCAATATCATGTTGTCATTTGTTTTTTAATAGGTCGAAACATTAAGGGACTGTCGCTTGATAAACACGATAGGGTGTAAAGTAAAATGTTCGTACCCTTTCTTTTGCAGCTGAGTATAGAAAGCTAAATTATATAGACGCTTGATCATATTGGATCTTATACTATCATTATGAATTCATTCATATTGCCATATGCCTTTTAAATAAATTTCTGACTGGATATGTTGCATGTGCGTTATTTTTACATTCCATGAAAAATTGGCTCATTTTCTTTTAATTAGTTCAGCAATTAAATAAAATGGTAGAAGACTAATCCCATTGGACAGATGTTAGGCTATGTGTCGAAGCAGTCCTGGGTAATGTAGTAAACATAATCAACAGGTAGGGTCACAACCGGTAGGTCTGGACACCTTCGTATTTAGGCACTTGTTTTGACACATATCTGTTCGCCGGAAGCTTTATGAAATAGTTGCGTAATGAAGGGTCATATGCTTTTGTCATCACATCTCTGGTATAGTCGGACTCATACCGGTACACAAACACAGAAAAACATGCACCAATCCATCATTTACCTCCATTTTCCAGGACTGGAAGTGTGGCGATGGTTTCAAATTGATGACTCAGATTTATTAGATTTATAAATTAATAATTTATAAAATTAAATTAATGTTGATTGGTTTGGAAGGCGCTTAAGTAAGAGTGATACCTCTAGGGTAACACCCTAGCCTAAATCGGCACATGTTTCATTTGAAATTACCAATTTGAATTGAGCGTATTAAGGTGTCCACTTGTACCGTATTAAGGTGGCCGATTGTACCGCATTAAGGTGTCCGATTGTACCATCCACTATTTTACCAGGAGTATGGTACAAATAAATGAACCCAACAATGAACGAATACACATTTTTTTATATTTTAATCATCAACTGCATAACAATTGTTCATATGGACACACATTTCAAAGAAGTACGACCAACAAGATCGAGTAATATCACAGATTTGCTGGTGCGGTTAACAAGATGCTCCTACATGAAATGTTTGTAAATGGAGTCAAAATATTTTGATAAAGTATGCATTATTTGACAAATCAAAAAGTGTGTTACATTAAATTGCATAATAATAACAAACTCAAAGCTAAGACCATCGATTTTTAATGGATAAGATTATCACATAATACGTGATTATACCGGGAAGTACTCTCAAAGAGTGTTGTGAGTGTAATCAAGCATCCGATCGTACCGGGCTTTCCAAACATACCCGGTTTTGACCCTATAATGCAGAAAAAAAAATTCAAACACAAATTTCGACACAATTAGAAAAATATTTTAATTTACATATTTTACAAAAATCATAAATTTGTTCTTTTTTATCAATGTAGAGGTACTCATAATAATACACACCTACTGGGCCTGAATACTTTAAGGCAGGCGCAGGAATTTGCGATGTCGTACCAGTGACTGCGTGATCTCATTCTCTTATGAAATTATAAGCTTATATGACATTTTTTCCAGATCATCAGGTGAGCACCAGCAAGATCAGATTAGTAACAACAGAGTGATGGCCCTTGATTTATTTAAAAAAATGCTATATTATGTGTCGTTAGCACGTTTATTTTTCAACTTATCTTAACCGAACTTTGGCAGATTGTTATCATTAAATGCTCTGATGAGTTCGAAAATTTGGCATATCAGAGTATAAACAGCAGAGTTATTGCCCTTGAATAATATAGCCCAATGGTCATATTAGTCATAATTGTGTCTCCGTCATAACTCCTAACTACTAAAGGGATTTTGATAAAACGACACAGAAATGTTCAGCTTGATGAGAAAGTGCATCACACATACAAATCGGGTCTGTACCTAATATATAGGAATCGGGTCTGTACCTCAAAGTTTGAGGTCACATTTGGAGGTCCGGTATAAATGAATCAAAATCGTTTCTCAGACATAAATGTTAATTTACTTTTGGGAATTTGATGAAATCTCCTAATACAAGTCCCATGTTAGCAAGTAGAGCGTCCAGATGTCCTCTTGGACCTCTTTTTTTTTTGTTTAGACAATTTCACAAAAGATTGGTAACTAAAAAAACCTTGGCTAAAATCACTCAACTATCCAATCGTCTGTTTAATATTTCAAAAGCAAAAGTTAAAGAACTTACACGATTAAGAATTAGCTCGCATACTCTATGAAAGAGGAAGATATACAAGACCAAAAACTAAATGTGAAGACACAGACTTTGCAACAACTGCAACATGGTTGAGGATGAATTACACTTCCTGCTACATTGCCATATTTAGTTTAAACAAGATAGAGACAATTTCACCCTAATAGCGAGCACAGCTAGCGAGAAGTGCACTTCGAGCGCAAGCGAACTTTACGGTAACGGGAGAGAAAAAAAAGAGAAAAAAAAAGAAAAGATAATTGCTAATCTATGCTTCTCGATTTTGATGGTAAATCGTCGTTGTCACGCTTTAAGCATTTCTAACGCGGACACCGGCTGCCACTATAGAAGGGGTATAAAAACCACTTCCGAACCCCCGCACCTCCGAACCCCGAACCCTTTACGGAAATTAAAAATATGTAGAACTGACAATAAACGAATCATACCGTTATAATTTTAACTGGTATGCATGTATTTAATGTACATATATATATGGTTAGTACCGGTATTTGATTGCCTTAATTAAAGTATTTGTGACAAAATTGCTATTTTATTCATCGCTAAGGGTATAAAACCCACTTCCATTCCGTACCGAACCCTAAATCTCCGAACCCCAAGTTTTTGAACGATACGAGAAATTGTGCATTTTATCAGCCCTTTTCTGTGCCGCACAAACCCTTTTCTGTCCAGTAGCAGTAGCATATGAACATATATTAATGATATTAACATCAAAAATAAAATAAATTTAATTTTTTTCACTGTCAATCGTGTTTATTGTCACTATTAAACGTTTTAAATAACTTTTTAATATAGACAAGTTAAAATTGTGCATTTAATCGGCCCTTTTCTGTGCCACCAAACCCTTTTCTGTCCTTTTCTGTGAATTCAGCCCTTTTCTATATCTAGTCATACCGCTTCGCCACTAGAGGAGTTTTAGTTTCGAAATTCTGATTTGTTTTCTTTAAAACAGTTTTCTGAGCAACGTTTCCGTTAAGACTGGTTAGAGTAGAGTTACAGAAATAATTTGAAAGGCTCTCCCACTCCTTGACAAAGTCCTATAGAATATGTGCAGCAGAATATGTAAAGAGTTCAAATGCGAAATTAAGGCTTTCTAGAAAATATGTGGTTTCCGTGGGAAATTTCAAAAGGACAACAAATGCAGGAATATGCTGAACATGTCAACAATTGCAGAGCGCAAAATGTTAAAACAACACTAGCAGCATATGTGAGTGAATAAATTGATATACATTTTATTTGTAAACACCCGCTTTGAACATTAAATCGTCTTGGCCGGAAACTTTCAAGATTATGCAAATTAGCGCGTGACGGTGTTTATTGACATTATTTGCAGACGACTAGTGATAACTCAGGTAATTTCTGGAAGACTCGGATTGCTTTTACTTTGTACTAACACTTTTGTGAGTTGATTTTGAACTAGTTTAAATAATTAAGTATGGACAAATCGATTATAATTGCTTTCACTTCGTACGAACACTTTTGTGACGGTGTTTATTGACATTATTTGCAGACGACTAGTGATAACTCAGGTAATTTCTGGAAGACTCGGATTGCTTTTACTTTGTACTAACACTTTTGTGAGTTGATTTTGAACTAGTTTAAATAATTAAGTATGGACAAATCGATTATAATTGCTTTCACTTCGTACGAACACTTTTGTGACGGTGTTTATTGACATTATTTGCAGACGACTAGTGATAACTCAGGTAATTTCTGGAAGACTCGGATTGCTTTTACTTTGTACTAACACTTTTGTGAGTTGATTTTGAACTAGTTTAAATAATTAAGTATGGACAAATCGATTATAATTGCTTTCACTTCGTACGAACACTTTTGTGAGTTTACCCCCCCCCCCCCCCCCCCCCCCCCCCCCCCCCCCCCCCACACACACCACCACCACCCTGAAAAAAACTGAGGAAGTTTCCTCAGACAGACCTCCCTCTCCTGGAAATTCTCAGACTACAAGCCACCCCACCACTCCCCAGCCAGCATGGCCCTATCAGATAGATTTCAGTAATTGGTCGGAATGTCGGCCCGATGTCTATCCGTTATCTGTCATAGACATCGGGCCGTTATTCAGACTACCGCTCTGTTACCGATATCTATCCGTTATCTGTATATAGGAAACATATCGATCCAACATCGGTCCGATAGGCTTGCTGACTGGGTTTGTGTGTTCTTTTTATGATTTGCTGAAAAGATATCGATCAGATGTCGGCTAAATGTTGGATATGCCGACGTCAGGCCGACGTAGAGCCGATTAATTCAATATTCTCCAATTTTTGAATTTTTTGTTTGTATGGCATGCTAAATTGATTGTTCAATGCATTAAGCTGAATGAATATAGCACATTTCTTCTGATGTCTATTATTATATCTCGGGCCAACGTCAGTCTGACATAGTTTTTATCAGTTGATACCATATATCGGGCCGCTGTCGGTCCGATATAACACGCCATAAATCCATTAATGGCGGTAATGACATGTCATTTTGAATATATATATATTTGTTGTTGATGTGAACAGATATTCCTCGCAAATGTCATTTTTTACATTGCAAAATGATATCAGGGAGTACGTTATAGGGAGGAGAAACGGGCTCGTTTTGCCGATTTATGTTGTCGCGCATGTGTTTCACTACTCCGTGAAAATGACTATTTCCGGTTGTTTCGCGAGTGTGTGAAAAACAGCAAATTCTTATAAATTATTACACTTACAAACTCAATAAAGGTGCTAAATGTAAACATAAGTATTATTTATTTGCATTGTGTCCTCTGATACAGAGCGTGTATTTGTTTGCATGTTTAAAATCACATTTTACCAGACGGTTCCGTGTAACAAAGATGGCGCCACTCTGCGCCAAATAAAAAATGGTGACAGTGTATAGCTATTGCAAACGAGATACGAGACTATGGGTTATTTAGGCATTAATAATAACAAAAAGTGAATAGTAAACATATTTATCTTTGTAAAGAAGGCAATTTCATGGTGGTGATTATAAGACAAAGCCTAAAAAGAGGTGATGAAAATGTGCCTTTTGAGATATCAGCTAAATTTTTTATTTTATAGAATTAAAATGGTGTGAAGCTATTGCAAACGAGATACGAAGTATAGGTTATATTAGGCATTAATAATAACAAAAAGTGAATAGTAGACATATTTATCTATGTCAATAATGTCATTTCGTGATGTTGATTATAACAGAAAGCCGTAAAAACTGCCTAATTTGAGATGTTGGCTGAAATTTTAACTTTTCAAATGTAACGCGCTTACGATCGATTTACCTGTATCGATAAAATAGTAAATGGCGGCGTTCTAGCGCGACAACATAAATCGATAAACTAGAGCGTTTATGAACCAGTTTCTTCTCCCTATAACGTACTCCCTGATGATATTCACAAGAGTTTTATTTATTGCTAATGAATATTTTTCCAGTCAAGCTAATTGAGATAAGCACCTACAAAAAGATATATATATAAGGTAGTCAGTATTCATTAAATTGATTTGATAAAAAAAATTGGACGGAGTTAAATGCCCGATAACCTTGTATGTTGCGAAACATATACATGTATTTTTGATTGGTAATCTGATGCTCTAGCTATACATACTGTGCTAGCTGGATGGTGACAGAATAAATTCGATGTTTATCTGTCATAATGGGCCCACTTCGGTCCAAACTATATCGGATACATATTGGATAGATAACTAACCGATATTTGACCGAAGATGGATAGTTAGCTAAAAGGATGTCTGACCGATGATGGATAGTAAACTAAAACGATATTGGACCGATGTGTAGCCGACAAGATATCGGTCCGACTTGAAGCCGATGGGCACGCCGATCTCAGGCCGATATCATGGGCACGCCGACAGGGCCGTCGATCTGCCGATTTTGCGTCCGGTAACCGGATGCATTCCCCCTCCAAAAAGTATGGGTTTTTCCCCCCCATTTTAGACTCAAAATTCCCCCCTGTAACAAAAAAAATAAATTAAAAAAAACTTCTGGTACGTAAAATATTGAGTACGAACTGTATTTAATACAAATAAAACATGTAGACTATTTAAAACAATGATTATAATCAAAATTATGGCCACAAAATAATTCCCCCTTTCCGGTAAAAGCACGCTTAAATTCCCCCACCCAAGGGTATGGGTCGCAGTCCCCCAAAACAGATTGACGGCCCTGCGCCGATCACAGGCCGATATCGTTTGCGATACTGGTCCTATATAAAAAAATATGGGGCCGATGAAGGCTAGATATAGGATTGCTGGCTGGGTTCTCACCCCCTAGATTTGTTCATTTAAAAATACCTCCCCCCACCCCCCACACACTCACACCGACCGACCCACAAAACACACACACACTTGTGTGTACCACGGTGTGGTATTCCAGTGTGGCAGCACTATAGACTGTAGATAGATACATTACACTAGACACAATCATAAGTCCAGATTCTATTGTGCCCATACAGGTGGAAGTCCTATCGTTTAAAATATGGCGGATGGTCTGGTTCTCATTTATTTGACTCAGATAGTGATTTGTAAGTCATATCTGTGGTATGGTAAAAATGACCTCATTATAGAATTTAAAAACCGGAATTGTTTGTATTTGTTTTATGACTTAATTATGGACCAGTGGTACGATTCACCGGAACACAACAGACCAGAACAGAGATGAAACACCAGGATGTACTGGAACTGCTTCTTCAGTGAAAAGCAAAAATGAGATTAACACTACAGAAGGGCTGCATCACACTGAACATCTTCAAGAAAACAGTCACCTATCCTTTGTTTATATTTAAATGGTTGTCTATGACTAATAGTTGCATTATTCTGTCAGGCATTTACAACCAGCATTGGATGGTGACACTAGCATCTTTTAGGAGTGGCCCATTGGGTTAGTCACACACAGATTGGATTTCTTTAAACCCATGCAATGAAGTGAATGCAACTTGCCATCTTGTACAGACGGTTCTTATTCAAGGTAAGATCAGGACAGATGGACTGTGGTGTTAAAATTAAAACAATTATCCCTATCTCTCATCTATTTGTGAATCATATTTAGTGTTATCGGCTAAATACACAGGTCACAGTTTGCATATATTTAGTAATAAATAATAACATAGAAAATATCAACATTTCTGGCAAAATAAAAAAAATGTAAAAAAGCAATTGGAACAATGTATGTATATGTATAAAGTGAACAATCTTTCAGTTTAGTTATATCACGACAGTGTATACTTGAAGCAGTGAGGTAAATGCTAAATTTGGCAGTTTAGTTTCTTTCAAGCTAGTCAAAAACATTTTAATCTAATTATACTCACTGAGTTGCAAAAGAAAGTGTATACAGCTCAGTTGTGAAACAAAGTGTGCAATGATTTTTTTTTTAGAATAAAATGTATAAATTCCAAAATTAATATACGTCATGTTTGGTACCAAAGTTGTTGTCATTCTATTGCCAATATCATGTTGTCATTTTTTTTCAATAGGTTGAATTGCTTGATAAAAAGGATAGGGGTGTAAATTAAAATTTTCAAAGTGTAAATTTTCTTTTGTGACTGAGTATATATACTTGAATTCATTATTATCATAATCAAAAAACGTTTTGAACATATGTTTTGCCTGTTTTAATCAGTGTCCCTTCAGTAAGAACAATATGATAAATGCAATTTGCCCCTTTCAAACTGTACATTGCATTTAATGATTTATTCATTCTTATTATTATTGAGGCCCACAGGAGGATGGAAGGGGTACATCTTCCTTTTTCCCTGAAAATATGAGTCAGTGTTCTCTTGTTCCCAACATCTATTTTGCTTTGTTCCCCAACATTATTTGTCCAATGTTCCCCTGTTCTCTAAAAGTACTTTTAATGTTTAAAAGATTTGCTAATGTTCCCCAAAATTCATTCTGTCCTACAGTAATTATAGCTGCAACACTGTCATCACAAAGATATTGTTTGAAATGTAAACTTTTTGTGATTTTTTTTAAATATTAAAACTAAATGTTAAAATTTTATTTCCTGTAAAGTCATGTTCCATTGTTCCCTAAAAATATGTGTCAATGTTCTCTTTTCCCCTGAAAATAACAGCCATTGTTCCCTTGTTCACCAAATATAAATGGCCATTTCCCCCAAATCCCCTGAGAGGACCTCATTATTGTTTGACAAGTTATTTGTATTGTTCTTTCATTGAGTTTTATCTGTTTAAAATTTACTTTCACATTTTCTGTGCTCGCCTCAAGGTTTTACCTTAGTTCATATTATGCATTGTTCTGTTCTGGGATCACAACCGTGCAAGTTCCTAATAAAGAATTGAATTGAATACGTTAAAAAAATCAAGAGCAATTTTTACAAATGTATAATTCTCACAAAACACCGTCAATGGCTGCCTCCATGCTTGAAACGTGCAATGTTTTCAATATGCTAATATCTTGTAGTTTATAGAAAATACATCACAAATAGAATATTATTGATAGGAATTCTAAAGGTAAGTTTCACTTTTCTACTGTTTCATTGAAAGTATTGACTTTTTTTACCGTGTCAAGTTCAATGTGTCAAGATTTGTTTTTCTTCCGAAAACCAATTCAGATAATATATACTTTTGAAAAGTTTACAAATATTCGTCAGTCTTTTCGCAGAGTTCCTTGCATCACAATTACAACTGTCTACATCTCAGTCTCAGCATCTTACAAGTTGAATGTTGATTAACAGCTCATCATCACATAGGCTATTTAAAGCCGCGAGGATCATTCAATTTCAAATAATTTATTGATAGACCCTGGACTCCAGGCTGGAGCCGCACAAGAGAGAAAACACATAGGAATCTGGGTACCTGCCTTACTTGTACTAACAAATCAATGTATATGCAGTCTGCGAATTAAACGAATAGTCATAGACAGAGGCTATAACAATTTCGTTCATACTATAAAAAAACCTAAACTTATAGTCCGACCGGACTATTGATAAATTCTCGATATTATGTATTGTTTTTTTTTGTCGTTTCTAATAATAGATTTTTACAGCTTCTTATAATAGATTGCCAGCAGAGGGATAGCAATTCGTCGAGGTATTGCTTTTAAAGCGCGTGGGAAACCACATTGTCGGCTATGCGCCCAGAGGGGTAATTTTATTGCAATTATCGGGGTATTGATTTTGACTCGTCATTTTATTGTGCCCGTGATAGATCTCCGTTTCCGGTAACCTTCACGGTCACCGCATAATGACAACATGTCGTTCCTGGTATGGGCCGAAGGTATTTTGAATACTACAAAAAGCAAGGTGAAACATTCAACGATCAAATGTTATACAGTTGCAATGGATAAAATTACAAGATCATGGCTTAAAAGACAATGCTTTAAATAAATGCATATTTTACATTAGCATGCCTTACTGCAAATGTAATGAGAAAGATTGCAAAATTAATCAGTATTTATGTAGTATTATTTCGGACTAGAAGAAATCCATTCGGACTACACATTTTTTCACAAAGCATAGTCCAAAGGACTATACTCTGAAAAAGTTTTTCGTGCAGACTGTATATGGTTCTTTTACATGTCCAGATGATAGCTGTGAGAATCTTAGCTCTGACGCTTTTATATTCTGTTCCAGCCACAGAGCTATGTATCAGTTATTCACCCACTATACAAATTTTGTAGAGTATGCACCACGCCCCTCGTCACATTTGTTGCAAGGTTTGGCTTCTAAACACATAAAACATAATGGCTGCCTAAACAGCTTTATTTCAATACACCATTATTACCACATGTCCATGCATAAAACTCGCCATAGATAGTAAGGATGTCACGCCGATCTAGTCATTTTGTGTAATGATTACTAATTTTTATTTTGCAGCCTTTATTTGTTACCTCTCGAAACAATAATTTGTTACCTCTCGAAACAATTTAAATATAGACTTTATTAGTGTGAAATTAATTAAACAATCAGGACGACCCTTACAATTAACAAGGAAAAGTGGGTGGTGTGCCTCATATATATTTTATACACCGAGCTTTTGGCAATTTCCGTGGTTATCAGATTAACTCGATTAACTTCTATCAATAGATAGCAGTTTGTGGGACTTGTTAATTTCAGTTTGGTGGAAAAGTATTAAAGTAAACAACAGTTTGTTAGATGTTTTCACTCAGAAATGAAAATAATGTTATAGCAATGCGAAACAATTTTATTGACAGCCTGAAGGTATACATGATTTACAAATGAAAGCAATCAAACTGCCGCATCAATTTAGTTTAATAGTTAAATAATATTTTATTGCAGATATGTTACAATACATGTACATCAATTCATAGCAACATATGCAAATGGATTGAGTCATTGATGGCCGATCGGAAATTGTTGGAATTCTATGGAGCAAGCGAGTGCTCTAAATTAAAATTAAAATGGATTCAATGACTGAGCACTAATTCATCATTGCTCACGGCTTTTTTCCTTCATAAACAGGGGCCGATATTCGGCCCCTTCCTCTAGCAAAACAGACTACTTTTCCCCCATCTTTGGCTGAGAAAATTCGACTAAAAACAATTATTCAGAATGTTTTTTTTTTATTTTGCTTAATATTATTTCCCCTTAATATTATTTCCCTCTCAAACTTTCTCAACATTATTATGTTTTGGGATACATTTATAGAAGACAGTTTATCTAAAATGTACCTCTTTTGCATATTTGCACACCCAAATCTTCTATTTCTGCCTGATACACTATTCGCCCTAAATCCCAAAATCACATTATTTTTTCCCCTTTTACTCGAAAATCACATTTTTTCCCTCAATTGAACGGGCCTCTTCCCCTATTCCTGAAAAAAGTCCTGTTGCTCTAATATGCCTAAAACCATGGAAAATCATCCACTGCACTAAATCTTGACCCCGCTAAATAATCATTTCTTACAAAGTTTCTTTCACAAGTATTCAGGCACCTTTGACTGATACCTTTATATTCAGTTACAGTGGGATTACACATGTATACGGGGACAAACTCCTTAGGCCAACAAAAAAATACCTGTGTCTCCGGTGGTCCGACCGACTATTTTTAGTGGGCTGACCCTAAAACTTCTTGTGAAAAAAAAATTCAAATTAAAAAAAAAAATTAAAAAAAAATTGTTTTGAACAATGATTTATCACAATATATCGAGGTAAACTGACATCACAGAGAAACTTCCAGTTGTATCATCAACTTGTATGAGGTTTATGAGATAAATACATGTAAAATCTCACAATATCTTGCTCCAAAAAAAAAAAGCCTACAGACCTACCGTACCCTTTTTTTTTAGGAAACACAGCTATTTTTTTTTTGTCTAAACACTAATTGGTGTACACTGTAACTGTTGTTGCTGAATTATGCAGTGAAGGATTCATGCTGTATTCACTGTACATATTGATTTGAATTATGTTTGCAATATTTAACGTTATTACAATGGCTTGCAGTTCAGGGTTTAAATCTGTTTTCTAGAATAGCTATGGAGGAAGAGAATTTCCCCCGAGGTGGAGCTAAACAAAAGATAAAAACAGCCACTACCGAGCAGGAGGAATCACCGGCAGATGATGCAGCCTTATTCAAGGTAAACATTATTTATTCCTTAGGCTAAATAAAGGTATACCTGAGTTTACTGTAACCCGACCGACCCTCTGAAAACACCCCGACTCCTTTTTATTTAATAATGTTCATGCGATCACGGTGCAATTTTCAATTTCGCGGTGCGGTTTTGACAGCTGTTTTGGCTGTATAGTTTCGAAAATGTGACAAGTACCACAGACAGGTCGGTAAATGCCCAGAGTTCCAGGCCACCTGTCGTAAGTTTGTTTCGAAAATAGTAATATTGATGTGCATATGTTTACTTGCTTCTCAGCACTAAGCATTGGCATCGACTACTAGTGCATTATAACTTCTTGAAGAAGTATGCCGTTCCATAATAATTTTCTGAACTCAACCTCATAATGTCTAACATGAGAAATTTATAAATATTTATTACTTTCTGATGTTAGAGAAGTAATATACATGTACGTCAACATTTTTACAAAACTAAATTCAAATGGTGAATTAACATTTGACATTATAACTTTGAATATTTATTCAGCTGTCTGGGATGCAAGAACTGCTCTTGATTAGGTCAGCCACAGAATTTGTGGGTCCCCCATCCTTCCTGACGGTCATATATTCAGGAAGAGCATGGAAGTCAAGTCACTCATAACATGTCAGGCCCCACTTGAGATCACACTGTATGGAGCTGGACTGATCCCAGCCGACTCATGTACTCATTGCTGTTGGAGCTGACCCTCTTTCGGACTTGCGGAAAACATTTAAAACTGTTTTACCCCTTTGTAATAATTGCAAATGTTTGGGAAAAGAGCCAGTTGTTACCAGGCCTTTTGGGAAACAATAAAACATACACAATTTCATATTGTTATCTGTTGTAGATTTTAAAATACTACATTTTCCCATTCATCAAAGCTCATCGCCACCTTAAATGTAACTTCGCCATAAAAAAATAAAATGCCTACCTACCTACCCTATTTTTTTCAGCAATGTTACAGTAAACACAGGTATAATTTTATTTGGCCTTAATTTAGCTGTCGCATGTTGGATTCTTGTAGCGGTCATTTAAGGTATTTTATGTTGTGGACAATCATGCCTAAACAAAAAAATACTTTGTTTCCTGTAACCCACCCGACCCGCAGTTTTTACCCCCCGACTCTACGTCCTTTTCCTCACCCAACAAAAAATATTTTAAACATTTTTTTGGAAGTGAATTAATAGTGGAACCATCATATACTGTTCCTGAACCTTGTACCTAAAGCTAGTATTCTTGATTTAAAATAATTAGAAAATTAGAGAATTACAAAAAAAAAGCCTACTTTCTACCCAATATTTGTTCAGCCCGTTACAGGAAACAAACTTTTTGTTTGTTTTAGCCTCAGTTAAAATTCACAAACAATCATGAGTAATGCATTAATGATTGCTTGTATGTAACCAGTTGGTGGGTTGAATGTAATGGGTATTGTAAAATTATGTCAAAATTACCAAAAAAAAACTGACACATGACAGTTCATAAAGGATCAAACTAATGGATTATAACATTTTGCATTTAATATTTTTAATTATTAAATTTAAATATTGGTTATCATTATTGTGGTGAACAGGTCTCGAGTTAAACACTCGCAACATGCATTTTGCGAGTTTTGGATTTGAAAAAGGCGTTGAAATTGCAACAGCTGTCAAAATTTTGCAAGTTGTTTCAAGTTAAGAAAAGCCAGGCCACACCCCAAAACTCGAGCGTCAAATTAAGGAGTTAAGATCAATTTATCATAATTCAATTTACACATATTCAATTGTAGGTATTTTTAAGAATCCATGAATAAACCTATACTTTTATTTGGCACATATATACATTATTATATGACCTGAACACCTGGATATAGTTTTGATGAATGGTTTCGTAATTATTATTTGGCAGGTTATTTCTGGCAGGTAGTGCCTGTAACAGTTTTAAATATTTGTCTTTACTAAACATATTTTAGGAAACACATGGAGGTAAAGGAAAGAAGGGAAAGAAAGGTAATAAAGAGAAGAATGAAGATAAAGAGCATAAGAAACACAAGATGGAAGGAGTGGTGTCCGGCCAAGCGGGACAGCTACAGCCAGAGGTTCTCTCTAACAAGGTAACTTATGTCATACCTCTGCACCACTATTGCAATGCATATCCATATAATTTCTTATACGTTGTAAATGTGGTTCAATCACTATCATTGTTTATCATTGACATGAACACTCATTCATGTTGTCCCTCGCTCAGATTTGAATATTGTCCCTCATACAGATTTGAATATTATTGTCCCTCGTTCAGAATTTACTGTTAATGTCCCTCATTGAATCCCCGTGTTGTTGCTGGGGTAGAATACAACCACTGCAAATCCCGCTGGTGCCAGAGGGGTTGGACCACCCCACACACCCACCACCACCCTCTTTCATTTTGTAATTTTTTATCCTGCTCATTCAAGGTCTTGATCATGATATGACACTGCGTATGCAAACGTGAAAATGTGGCGCCATCGTAAATGGAGTGTCTACTATAGAATTGGCAGAAACTCTGCAGGTTAGAAGGTTCTATGACCATTCTCCATGTTTTATCTTGATGTAAATGGAGGATGAGCCTGGCGTGTTCATTCCTGATAGGCTCCATATAACCTTTCATGTGTTGGTGCACCATAAAACCCAATTCAGTTCAATTAATATTTGAACATTGTCCCTCGCTCAGATTTGAACGTTGTCCCTCGTTCAGACTGGAATATTATTGTCCCTCGCTCAGATTTGAACATTGTTCCTTGCTCATATTTTAATATTATTGTAATTAATGAAATCGGTCTTAAATATTAAACTGACTCAGTTATTGTCAGCTTGTTATTGTCTCCATAAATATATATATATATAACACCATACTGATGTTTCCAGCATGTTTACCCGGGGATGTTACTGCTGGGCTGTGTCAAGTCTATCCAGAACTACTACATGACAGTGGCCCTGCCAAATGGTTTATCAGGCACCGTGTCGCTTACCAACGTCTCGCGTGCCTACACGGACAGTCTGCACAAGTTCTCTCAGTCTCAGGCCGAAGGACAAGATGAAGAGGTAGCGAATTCTTCATTCTTTTTAGCCAGATTGCATAGCTATAGACATCTATGTTTATACATGTAGTCGTTAAAGGGACACACGGCAATCTAGATTTTTTAAAACGCTCGGCATCCCGTTAGTTTATCTACATACATTGTATTTTTTCAGTCATTAATGTTAATTAAAAGAATAGTAAAAACTATAAAGAAAATTGTTTTTACATAATATTAACTGTTGATTATATTTTACCAATAATTTATTTAAAAAATGGTAGAATAATGAAGAAAATTGAAATCTCAAATTTTTATGTAAACCTATGGTAGAATAAGGCAAAAACAAGGAAACTCAACATTTTATATTAAATTTATGCAAGCAGTTTGATGGTAAACAATAGTTCAATTGTAAATAATAAATTATTATTGCCCTTTGGGCTCGTGAAATTATTGTTTACAATTAAACGACAAACCGTGATATATTACAAGATAATTCACCGTAAACGATGTTCTATCTCTATTCTAATACCCCTAAAATGTGCAAATAACGCACACATCTGAAATCTTTCGCATTGCTTTGTTTACTCTCCTAACATTGCAAACGTTACAGCGCATTGCCTTGCTTATTCTCCTAAAGTTGCAAACGTTACAGTGATATATCGTTGAATATAACGAGATATTTTAAACTAGGCTATATAGTGCGAGTCTTTTAGAATGTTTGATAAACACTTCAAGATAGCCATGTATCCCTTTAAACATCCTTTGTACAATTTAACCCTTAACCCGCTAAGCACAACTATAATAAATACGAGTAACTCGCAGGCTGATCAGGGTTTACAATGTCTGACTGCTGGTCAGTCATTTTCCCCAAAACACCAAAAAAAAAAGTTGTTTTTTCTCTTTATATATTAAATGTAGCCCTATTTGACAATGTATTTGTTGCAGACTTGTATAAGAGCTTGATTTTGAAACTATTCCTAACATTTTCAGTGCCTTCCTATGTAATATAGTAGAATTATTTTTTTCCAATTTGTAGATTTCATGCGCATTTTTCCCAATTCAGAAGGCCCCTGGCCCCACTTTAAAAAATGCAGAAAAATCCCTGCCCCTTTGTCACATAAATGGAATGGTCTTAATTCAAAGAAAGAACAGTCCATTATATATATACATACATATAGCGGGCTAATGTGACCTATGGTGATACATTGTCCTTTGAACCAAATAGCATTTAAGTGAGATTTCTTATTGGGTTGGTGAAATGCTACCATGTAAACTAACTATTACTGTCTGACAGTTGTTATGATTGAAATGCGCTTATCAATTCCATTTACAGAATGTGAACACGCTGTCTGATTTATTCCACGTTGGTATGGTATTGCCGTATAAACTAGTGGATTGTAACAAGACGGGAGGTAAAAAGAAGATGAAACTCTCCGTTGATCCACAAGACGTCAATCATGGAGTCCTTCCTATAAATCTTCGACATGGAATGGTGAGATTGCTTGTTTTATCATTTTCAGCATCAGCATTACAATAAGCCGTGGACAATTTTTAATCAAGGTCGCACATTTGAATGGTTAGTAGGTTGGTTGATAGAATATTTTTTACGTCATTTCAGCACATTTTGTGTTATACATGAAGATCAATTTTTTTCGTCATGGAGACAGACCACCCAGTTTTTCCCGGGTAGAAATGGTACTGTATACATCATGCCGTCCGTTTTCTCACTTCTCACTTGTTGCGTACATTATGTTTTATATACCAATATGTAAAATAGAATACCTACTATTAATTCTATGCTAGGATTTGTCAGTATTTTATTTATTATACATACGTATAATGGAAAAATAATTTGCCAGCTTGAATGACACTTAAAATGTGTGTCAACCAGGAGCTAGTACCGGCAACTCGAGATTATGAATCTTGCTGTTCTTTCAACATAACTAGCCAGGACAGGTCTACATTATACTATAAAATGTTGGATTTACCTAACTGTGTAAATGAAGGGAGAATCTATGGCAACTGCAAACAACAGTCATTTTACTAAAACACTGGTATCATTTCTGATTGGCTGACATAGACAGAACCAAAGACAATACATTATTTTATAAAGAAAGTTGAAAACTGTATCATTACTGTGTAAATGAAGGTAGAATCTATGGCAACTGCAAACAACAGTCATTTTACTAAAACACTGGTATCATTTCTGATTGGCTGACATAGACAGAACCAAAGACAATACATTATTTTATAAAGAAAGTTGAAAACTGTATCATTACTGTGTAAATGAAGGTAGAATCTATGGCAACTGCAAACAACAGTCATTTTACTAAAACACTGGTATCATTTCTGATTGGCTGACATAGACAGAACCAAAGACAATACATTATTTTATAAAGAAAGTTGAAAACTGTATCATTACTGTGTAAATGAAGGTAGAATCTATGGCAACTGCAAACAACAGTCATTTTACTAAAACACTGGTATTCTGATTAGCTGACATAGACAGAACCAAAGACAATACATTATTTTATAAATAAAGATGAAAACTGTATCATTATATCGACAAAATAAATGTGAATGGTCAGACATACTTTAATAAAAAGAAAAATTACGGATCAAGGCTTGTACAGTGGATGCCCTCTCTGAGACCTAGGTTTTCTTGTTTCCTCCCGAGTCAAGTCAACATTACAATACATTAACTATGTCATCCATGCCATCAGGGGTGATTTGTTTCATTCAAGTTGCTAGTTTCACGATCAATGTAATATTAATGTTGCTTATACTTGACATGCTTCCATGTTCAGAGCCTGTGTGGTAGTGTGGCGAGCCAGGAGGACCATGGTTACACTGTAGACATCGGAGTGAACAAGGTGCAGGCCTTCCTCAAGAACAAAGACGCCGAGAGATACATACAGATGTATAACGATGGTAAGTCTGCAAACTCTGGCGACCATCTTAATAAAAATTAAAATAAAATCGCAAACGGCAGCCATCTTTAAAAATGTGCCATCGTCTTCAGGACCATTATTTTCACATGCTGTAATGTCAGCTTACTGCTGCTGTAAAAAAAGGTTATGTGTGCCTGACATCCATGTGACTGTACTCATTAAAAGAAAATTGAAATGATGTGCGGTTGTGGACTGGGGTACATGCAGACAATCACTTATACTGTGGAATCATTTTATTTCGTGGCATTAAATGTCGAGGTTCTTTCCAAAAAGACAATTTTGAGGGGACGTAAAATTGCGCATTTCTGATTTTTGAAGAAAAAAAAATCTGTAAATTTGTTTCTGATAGCCTAGTGAAAAAACGTCAGGCAGATCTGTCTGGCAATTACCTCACAATTTCCTGTCGCATGTCAAATTGCCCAATTAAACGTGGGTCATTAAACATTAAACACATCCAATTAACGGAGATTTATGTCTGACACCATTGCTCAACCTTGCTATTTCCTGTTTATTCTGGTAATCGGTCATGCATATGACACACGTTTGACTGGTTATTGATTTGTTATCCAGTTTTTATCTCGGCCAATACCGCTTGAGTCAATGAAATACCAAATTTGATAGCTATCTTTTCTTTTTTTTTGAAAATGCAATTTTTTATTCGTTTCTGGTATTTTCTTGTTGATAAAATATAACAAATAATTTCAGTGTTCAATTTATTGAGAACCCACCCAGTTGTCGAACAAATGCTACTAAGTACTCGATAATTGATGACAACGATAACAAACATTAATACCATCGTGAACGATTTACTAGTACACAACTGCGAACGTAAACATTGGTATACTGGCTTTGAAAAGTTTAAAACAAACACTCAAGATTTTGTTTTTATTATCAAAATAAATGTTCAATCAATAAACTTTTTTTTTCTGACAACAAGCAACCTGATTCAATAGTGACTAAATGATGAGCCCAAAACTGCAAGTCTGTATATTATGGATTCCGAGACGAGGCCGTTTTCGTACGCATTATTCAAACTTCTGGGCATTTAACATACGTGGGGATTTAATTTCGTGGTTCGGGTCAACCACGAAATCCATGAAATTCAATCCCCCACGAATATTAATGATTTCACAGTATATGTTGATTGTCAGAAATATCACCTCGTGGGGCTAGGAATCTTTATGTGTGGAAGCTATCCAGCTGACTTTCGAGAAGTCGGTGCTTCTACCCAGGTGCCCGTCCGCGCCCGTGCATGAAAATTGCTTAGGGGCACTTTGTGTCTTCCTCCACCAATGGAAGCTGGAAAGTTACCATATGACCTTAGCTGTTAGTGCGCCTATAAAATCCAATTTTATATTTTCTAATCTTCATTCCTTGCACCTGATATTGATTTGTTTTAAACGAATTGTATTGCAAATTTTACAATAGAGTCGACATTACTAGTATGAACTATGATATCCACAACTTATTTTGAATATATTTTATTCCCTATATTTTGTAATACATGAAACTGATTTCGAAAATATAGTAAAATCCACATTCTCAGAGAGCCAATTCATATTATGCATATTATTTTGAATAGTAGGTTCGTTGTAACTAAGTTCTTTATGTATACAGGCTTCCCATTGAAGGTTGGACAGTGTGTCATGTGTAAGATAGAGATGAAGGGAGATCGCCTGGCGATGTTGGCCGGCGATAACAGAGTCGTCTCTGTTACTATCGACCCCAAGAAATTGGAAAATGTTGAGGTAAGCCTGAAAATATAATTGCAAGCAGTATCCAAAATTACCTATGGTAATCATTCTTCGAAATTTGTCCATTATGCCTTGTTTTGTTTTTTTTGGGAGTGGGCGTGGGGGTAGGGGTTTGCAAAGTTTATTCAATCTTGAGTATATTTTCATACATTTGGAAATTGTGTCTACTGCTTTTCAAACCTAAGCATCAGCCTAGACAATGGACCAATATTTAGTGTATATTTTATAACAGGTTGGTGTTATTTAGCTTTTGCCATTTGATTTACCAGAAACATTTGAACTAGAGAGAGGAACCTGAGAATGTGGTACTTGTCTTATTAACTTTATACTAGAGTGCTGTCAGTTCGTCATTGTAGATTCAAAGGAAGTGTAGGCTTAATTGTAAGTGTGCTAGTCAATATCAGTAATGTATATTTGTAAACAAGAAATTAATCTTTTAGGGATGTACCGACCTATTAATCGATTTTTAACCGTCATTGGTTACCCTGGCATTCGCTTATGCTGGTCAATTAAGGAAGTCTATAATTGATCATTGGTAAACTGTATCGAAGCGTTAGAAATATAAAGCATGATTATCCCGGACACAGCATTTGGAAAATACACTTGTGAAAATGAGCAGATACACACATAAAGTTTATATACACATTCATATCAGTTACAATTATTTTGCTGATTAAAATAAAATCACAATGACGTAATAAACAAGACAGGAAAGAATACATACTAAAGAAATAATTCTGAATATTCAAGGCCTGAAACATGGGTTAACATGCACATGTTATACTTCATATTTACCAACTGATTGTAATAGTTAATCGATCATAGTTTTTAACTGATTGTCCATCACTATTCTCTTTATATAAATAAAATCCACATCTCTCATGAGTTATGTAATACATAAAGCCAATGATGATTAGACATTTTATGTTGCATATTTGTTACAGATAATCACCGACAGTGCAGAGACGGCATTCTCGTCTCTCGTTCCAGGAATGAAGGTCAAGGCCAAGGTGGAAAAGGTCAGATTAATAAATTGACATTGGGTCCGTTTAGCACTCTCGGTAACCATCGGTCACCGTCGTTCGCCGATAGGTAACGTTGGCAATCAGTCTTCCCGCAACACTACACCTGAGGTAGTATCGGTGGTCTCGTTTTTACCAAATGTTACCATCGGTGGCCATTGGCAACTAACGTGGTTGCCGATGGGAGATCCCTGAATGAACACATTGGTAGCATGTTAGCTACTCCATCAGTTTGTCAACAGACATTTTCACATATTTTCAAAATCGCTGGTGAAAGTTTACGTGGATTCATTGATAATTGTTAGTGACATAAGAATTTCTGTTCTCTGGTGACAGTCCTCATTTGTATGGCTATAGCTTATAAGTTTAACGAAGTATAAGCTTATACAATTTATAATTTACTCACACAATGGTCATAAGGTTTTATAAGTAATAGTCTGAATTTCCAATGCGTTGCTGCAAGAATGTGTGAATAAACCCAAGGGAGGAAAGTGCAATAAAATCGAGAAAACTGACTTGTTCTCAGAATATTTCAATACCACAATTTATACTTTCAACAATCAATTTTATAATTCAGACCAATAGTTCGAGATTTCTTTTTGGATTTGCGTAAATTGAAGACTAATGCAAAGAAGTTCAACATTTAACCATGTACAAGTTTATTCAACTTAACTTAAACAATTTACAATGGTCATTGTGTTTTATAAGGACTAGTTATGTGCTAATGGCATATATCGTTACACCAGACGGCCATTACTACTACTCGCATATATCGTTACACCAGACGGCCATTACTACTACTCACATATATCGTTACACGAGACGCCATTACTACTACTCGCATATATTGTTACACCAGACACCATTACTACTACTCGCATATATCGTTACACCAGACGGCCATTACTACTACTCGTATATATTGTTACACCAGACGGCCATTACTACTACTGGCGTATATCGTTACACCAGACGGCCATTACTACTACTCGCATATATTGTTACACCAGACGCCATTACTACTACTCGCATATATTGTTACACCAGATGGCCATTACTACTACTCGCATATATTGTTACACCAGATGGCCATTACTACTACTCGCATATATTGTTACACCAGATGGCCATTACTACTACTCGCATATATCGTTACACCAGACGGCCATTACTACTACTCGCATATATTGTTACACCAGACGGCCATTACTACTACTCGCATATATTGTTACACCAGATGGCCAATACTACTACTCGCATGTATCGTTACACCAGACGGCCATTACTACTACTCGCATATATTGTTACACCAGATGGCCATTACTACTACTCGCATATATCGTTACACCAGACGGCTATTACTACTACTCGCATATATCGTTACACCAGACGCCATTACTACTACTCGCATATATTGTTACACCAGACGCCATTACTACAATCGCATATATCGTTACACCAGACGGCCATTACTACTACTCGCATATATTGTTACACCAGACGCCATTACTACTACTCGCATATTTCGTTACACCAGACGCCATTACTACTACTCGCATATATTGGTACACCAGACGGCCATTACTACTACTCGCTTATATCGTTACACCAGACGGCCATTACTACTACTCGCATATATTGTTACACCAGATGCCATTACTACTACTCGTATATATCGTTACACCAGACGCCATTACTACTACTTGCATATATTGTTACACCAGATGCCATTACTACTACTCGTATATATCGTTACACCAGACGCCATTACTACTACTTGCATATATTGTTACACCAGACGGCCATTACTGCTACTGGCGTATATCGTTACACCAGACGGCCATTACTACTACTCGCATATATCGTTACACCAGACGACCATTACTACTACTCGCATATATCGTAACACCAGACGGCCATTACTACTACTCGCATATATCGTTACACCAGACGCCATTATTACTACTCGCATATATCGTTACACCAGACGCCATTACTACTACTCGCATATATCGTTACACTAGACGCCATTACTACTACTCGCATATATCGTTACACCAGACGCCATTACTACTACTCGCATATATCGTTACACCGGACGGCCATTACTACTACTCGCATATATCGTTACACCGGACGGCCATTACTACTACTCGCATATATCGTTACACCAGACGGCCATTACTACTACTCGCATATATTGTTACACTAGACGCCATTACTACTACTCGCATATTTCGTTACACCAGACGCCATTACTACTACTCGCATATATTGGTACACCAGACGGCCATTACTACTACTCGCATATATCGTTACACCAGACGGCCATTACTACTACTCGCATATATCGTTACACTAGACGCCATTACTACTACTCGCATATATTGTTACACCAGACGCCATTACTACTACTCGCATATATCGTTACACCAGACGGCCATTACTCCTACTCGCATATATCGTTACACCAGACGGCCATTACTACTACTCGCATATATCGTTACACTAGACGCCATTACTACTACTCGCATATATTGTTACACCAGACGCCATTACTACTACTCGCATATATCGTTACACCAGACGGCCATTACTCCTACTCGCATATATCGTTACACCAGACGGCCATTACTACTACTCGCATATATCGTTACACTAGACGCCATTACTACTACTCGCATATATTGTTACACCAGACACCATTACTACTACTCGCATATATCGTTACACCAGACACCATTACTACTACTCGCATATTCGTTACACCAGACGCCATTACTACTACTGGCGTATATCATTACACCAGACGGCCATTACTACTACTCGCATATATCGTTACACCAGACGCCATTACTACTACTCGCATATATCGTTACACCAGACGGCCATTACTACTACTCGCATATATCGTTACACCAGACGGCCATTACTACTACTCGCATATATCGTTACACCAGACGGCCATTACTACTACTCGCATATATCGTAACACCAGACGGCCATTACTACTACTCGCATATATCGTTACACCAGACGCCATTACTACTACTCGCATATATCGTTACACCAGACGGCCATTACTACTACTCGCATATATCGTTACACCAGACGGCCATTACTACTACTCGCATATATCGTTACACCAGACGGCCATTACTACTACTCGCATATATTGTTACACCAGACGCCATTACTACTACTCACATATATCGTTACACCAGACGCCATTACTACTACTCGCATATATCGTTACACCAGTCGCCTTTACTACTACTCGCATATATCGTTACACCAGATGGCCATTACTACTACTCGCATATATCGTTACACCAGACGCCATTACTACTACTCGCATATATCGTTACACCAGATGCTATAACTACTACTCGCATATATCGTTACACCAGACGGCCATTACTACTACTCGCATATATCGTTACACCAGATGCTATAACTACTACTCGCATATATCGTTACACCAGACGGCCATTACTACTACTCGCATATATCGTTACACCAGACGGCCATTACTACTACTCGCATATATCGTTACACCAGACACCATTACTACTACTCGCATATTCGTTACACCAGACACCATTACTACTACTCGCATATATTGTTACACCAGACGCCATTACTACTACTCGCATATTTCGTTACACCAGACGCCATTACTACTACTCGCATATATTGGTACACCAGACGGCCATTACTACTACTGGCGTATATCATTACACCAGACGGCCATTACTACTACTCGCATATATCGTTACACCAGACGGCCATTACTACTACTCGCATATATTGTTACACCAGACGCCATTACTACTACTCGCATATATTGTTACACCAGATGGCCATTACTACTACTCGCATATATTGTTACACCAGATGGCCATTACTACTACTCGCATATATTGTTACACCAGATGGCCATTACTACTACTCGCATATATCGTTACACCAGACGGCCATTACTACTACTCGCATATATCGTTACACCAGACGGCCATTACTACTACTCGTATATATCGTTACACTAGACGCCATTACTACTACTCGCATATATTGTTACACCAGACGCCATTACTACTACTCGCATATATCGTTACACCAGACGCCATTACTACTACTCGCATATTCGTTACACCAGACGCCATTACTACTACTCGCATATATTGTTACACCAGACGCCATTACTACTACTCGCATATATCGTTACACCAGACGCCATTACTACTACTCGCATATATTGTTACACCAGATGGCCATTACTACTAATTGCATATATTGTTACACCAGACGCCATTACTACTACTCGCATATATTGTTACACCAGACGCCATTACTACTACTCGCATATATCGTTACACCAGACGCCATTACTACTACTCGCATATTCGTTACACCAGACGCCATTACTACTACTCGCATATATTGTTACACCAGACGCCATTACTACTACTCGCATATATCGTTACACCAGACGCCATTACTACTACTCGCATATATTGTTACACCAGATGGCCATTACTACTAATTGCATATATTGTTACACCAGACGCCATTACTACTACTCGCATATATTGTTACACCAGACGCCATTACTACTACTCGCATATATCGTTACACCAGACGCCATTACTACTACTCGCATATTCGTTACACCAGACGCCATTACTACTACTCGCATATATTGTTACACCAGACGCCATTACTACTACTCGCATATATCGTTACACCAGACGCCATTACTACTACTCGCATATATTGTTACACCAGATGGCCATTACTACTAATTGCATATATTGTTACACCAGACGCCATTACTACTACTCGCATATATTGTTACACCAGACGCCATTACTACTACTCGCATATATTGTTACACCAGACGCCATTACTACTACTCGCATATATCGTTACACCAGACGCCATTACTACTACTCGCATATATCGTTACACCAGATGGCCATTACTACTACTCGCATATATCGTTACACTAGACGCCATTACTACTACTCGCATATATCGTTACACCAGACGCCATTACTACTACTCGCATATATTGTTACACCAGACACCATTACTACTACTCACATATATCGTTACACCAGACGCCATTACTACTACTCGCATATATCGTTACACCAGATGCCATAACTACTACTCGCATATATCGTTACACCAGACGGCCATTACTACTACTCGCATATATCGTTACACCAGATGCCATAACTACTACTCGCATATATCGTTACACCAGACGCCATTACTACTACTCGCATATATTGTTACACCAGATGGCCATTACTACTAATTGCATATATTGTTACACCAGACGCCATTACTACTACTCGCATATATTGTTACACCAGACGCCATTACTACTACTCACATATATCGTTACACCAGACGCCATTACTACTACTCGCATATATCGTTACACCAGATGCCATAACTACTACTCGCATATATCGTTACACCAGACGGCCATTACTACTACTCGCATATATCGTTACACCAGATGCCATAACTACTACTCGCATATATCGTTACACCAGACGCCATTACTACTACTCGCATATATCGTTACACCAGACGCCATTACTACTACTCGCATATATCGTTACACCAGACGCCTTTACTACTACTCGCATATATCGTTACACCAGATGGCCATTACTACTACTCGCATATATCGTTACACTAGACGCCATTACTACTACTCGCATATATCGTTACACCAGACGCCATTACTACTACTCGCATATATCGTTACACCAGACACCATTACTACTACTCGCATATATTGTTACACCAGACGCCATTACTACTACTCGCATATATCGTTACACCGGACACCATTACTACTACTTGCATATTCGTTACACCAGATGGCCATTACTACTACTCGCATATATCGTTACACCAGATGCCATAACTACTACTCGCATATATCGTTACACCAGACGCCATTACTACTACTCGCATATATTGTTACACCAGATGGCCATTACTACTAATTGCATATATTGTTACACCAGACGCCATTACTTCTACTCGCATATATTGTTACACCAGACGCCATTACTACTACTCGCATATTCGTTACACCAGATGGCCATTACTACTACTCGCATATATCGTTACACCAGATGCCATAACTACTACTCGCATATATCGTTACACCAGACGGCCATTACTACTACTCGCATATATCGTTACACCAGACGGCCATTACTACTAATCGCATATATCGTTACACCGACGGCCATTACTACTACTCGCATATATCGTTACACCGAGACGCCATTACTACTACTCGCTTATATCGTTACACCAGACGGCCATTACTACTACTCGCATATATTGTTACACCAGATGCCATTACTACTACTCGCATATATCGTTACACCGAGACGCCATTACTACTACTCGCTTATATCGTTACACCAGACGGCCATTACTACTACTCGCATATATTGTTACACCAGATGCCATTACTACTACTCGCATATATCGTTACACCAGACGCCATTACTACAACTCGCATATATCGTTACACCAGACGCCATTACTACTACTCGCATATATCGTTACACCAGACGCCTTTACTACTACTCGCATATATCGTTACACCAGATGGCCATTACTACTACTCGCATATATCGTTACACTAGACGCCATTACTACTACTCGCATATATCGTTACACCAGACGGCCATTACTACTACTCGCATATATCGTTACACTAGACGCCATTACTACTACTCGCATATATTGTTACACCAGACGCCATTACTACTACTCGCATATATCGTTACACCAGACACCATTACTACTACTCGCATATTCGTTACACCAGATGGCCATTACTACTACTCGCATATATCGTTACACCAGATGCCATAACTACTACTCGCATATATCGTTACACCAGACGGCCATTACTACTACTCGCATATATCGTTACACCAGACGGCCATTACTACTACTCGCATATATCGTTACACCGACGGCCATTACTACTACTCGCTTATATCGTAACACCAGACGGCCATTACTACTACTCGCATATATTGTTACACCAGATGCCATTACTACTACTCGCATATATCGTTACACCAGACGCCATTACTACTACTCGCATATATTGTTACACCAGATGCCATTACTACTACTCGCATATATCGTTACACCAGACGCCATTACTACAACTCGCATATATCGTTACACCAGACGCCATTACTACTACTCGCATATATCGTTACACCAGACGCCTTTACTACTACTCGCATATATCGTTACACCAGATGGCCATTACTACTACTCGCATATATCGTTACACTAGACGCCATTACTACTACTCACATATATCGTTACACCAGACGCCATTACTACTACTCGCATATATCGTTACACCAGACGCCATTACTACTACTCGCATATATCGTTACACCAGACGCCTTTACTACTACTCGCATATATCGTTACACCAGATGGCCATTACTACTACTCGCATATATCGTTACACTAGACGCCATTACTACTACTCGCATATATCGTTACACCAGACGCCATTACTACTACTCGCATATATCGTTACACCAGACACCATTACTACTACTCGCATATATCGTTACACCAGACGGCCATTACTACTACTCGCATATATCGTTACACCAGACGGCCATTACTACTACTCTCATATATCGTTACACTAGACGCCATTACTACTACTCGCATATATTGTTACACCAGATGCCATTACTACTACTCGCATATATCGTTACACCAGACGCCATTACTACTACTCGCATATATCGTTACACCAGACGGCCATTACTACTACTCGCATATATCGTTACACCAGACGGCCATTACTACTACTCGCATATATCGTAACACAAGACGGCCATTACTACTACTCGCATATATCGTAACACCAGACGGCCATTACTACTACTCGCATATATCGTTACACCAGACGCCATTACTACTACTCGCATATATCGTTACACTAGACGGCCATTACTACTACTCGCATATATCGTTACACCAGATGCCATAACTACTACTCGCATATATCGTTACACCAGACGCCATTACTACTACTCGCATATATCGTTACACCAGACGGCCATTACTACTACTCGCATATATCGTTACACCAGACACCATTACTACTACTCGCATATATCGTTACACCAGACGGCCATTACTACTACTCGCATATATCGTTACACTAGACGCCATTACTACTACTCGCATATATTGTTACACCAGACGGCCATTACTACTACTCGCATATATCGTTACACCAGACGGCCATTACTACTACTCGCATATATCGTTACACTAGACGCCATTACTACTACTCGCATATATTGTTACACCAGATGGCCATTACTACTACTCGCATATATTGTTACACCAGATGGCCATTACTACTACTTGCATATATCGTTACACCAGACGGCCATTACTACTACTCGCATATATCGTTACACCAGACGCCATTACTACTACTCACATATATCGTTACACCAGACGCCATTACTACTACTCGCATATATCGTTACACCAGACGGCCATTACTACTACTCGCATATAACGTTACACCAGACGCCATTACTACTACTCGCATTTATTGTTACACCAGATGGCCATTACTACTACTCACATATATCGTTACACTAGACGCCATTACTACTACTCGCATATATCGTTACACCAGACGCCATTACTACTACTAGTCACGGGGCAAAGAATATGGCTACTGCAGATCCCTTTGGAGGGGTAGACAGAGGGGTAGAATCCCCCCAAATTCATGTTCATTTTATCATTTTTTGTTCATGTTCATTAAAGGTCTTCATCATGATCCCTGCGTTGTTTCAGGTGCTATCTCGCTCGCATCAAAAGAGCAGTGGCAGAAAAACAATAACGTGGCTCCAGCGTAAATGGAGTTTCTACGATAGAATTTGCAGCAACTCTGAAGTTCAGGGTGAGGAGGTTCTAGGCCCATTTTCCATATTTTATCTCGATGTACATGGAAGATGAGCCTGGCATGTTCATGCCTGTTAGGCGCCGTATAACCTTTTCATGTGTTGGTGCGCCTTAAAACCCCAATTCAATTATATCGTTACACCAGACGGCCATTACTACTCCTCGCATATATCGTTACACCAGACGGCCATTTCTACCTGTAAATGTACAATACTGTTGAGCTATTCTTAACAGTGAACACATTGACCTTGATGGTAATGCTTTAAAATCAAGCATTTTGCCTTCGTTCTTATCCTTAAATATGTTTTGTACAACGTATGTGTACGTGAAATTTTGTGAACTTTTTGGAAAATAAAATCTGTTTAACCAAACCTGTTTTAGGTGTCTGGGGATGGTTTGAGGGTGTCCTTCATGAAGTACAAAGGAGTGATACACAAGTCCCACCTACCAGCTGGGCCCAAACAGTACTCTGTCAAAGATGAGGTAAGTCATGCTCAAACTTGGCCCAAACAATACTCGGTCAAAGTTGAGGTAAGTCGTGCTCAAGCTAGGCCCAAGCAATACTCTTGTCAAAGATGAGGTAAGTCATGCTCTAACTGGGCCCAAACAATACTCTTGTCAAAGATGAGGTAAGTCATACTTAAGCTGGGCCCAAACAATACTCTTGTCAAAGATGAGGTAAGTCATGCTCAAGCTTGGCACAAACAATACTCGGTCAAAGACGAGGTAAGTCAAGCTCAAGCTGGGCCCAAACAGTACTCTGTCAAAGATGAGGTAAGTCATGCTCAAGCTGGGCCCAAACAATACTCTTGTCAAAGTTGAGGTAAGTCGTGCTCAAACTGGGCTAAAACAATACTCTTGTCAAAGATGAAGTAAGTCATTCTCAAGCTGGACCCAAGCAATACTCTTGTCAATGATGAGGTAAGTCATGCTCTTACTGGGCCCAAACAATACTCTTGTCAAAGATGAGGTAAGTCATACTTAAGCTGGGCCCAAACAATACTCTTGTCAAAGATGAGGTAAGTCATGCTCAAGCTTGGCTCAAACAATACTCGGTCAAAGACGAGATAAGTCAAGCTCAAGCTGGGCCCAAACAGTACTCTGTCAAAGATGAGGTAAATCATGCTCAAGCTGGGCCCAAACAGTACTCTGTCAAAGATAAGGTAAGTCATGCTCAAGCTGGGCCCAAACAGTACTCTGTCAAAGATGAGGTAAGTCATGCTCAAGCTGGGCACAAACAATACTCTGTCAAAGATAAAGTAAGTCACGCTCAAGCTGGGCCCAAACAATACTCTGCCAGATGAAGTAAGTCGTGCTGGGCCCAAACAGTACTCTGTCAAAGATGAGGTAAGTCATGCTCAAGCTGGGCCCAAACAATACTCTGTCAAAGACGAGGTAAGTCATGCTCAAGCTGGGCCCAAACAGTACTCTGTCAAAGATGAGGTTAAGTCATGCTCAAGCTGGGCACAAACAATACTCTGTCAAAGATGAAGTAAGTCACGCTCAAGCTGGGCCCAAACAATACTTTGCCAGATGAAGTAAGTCGTGCTTGGCCCAAACAGTACTCTGTCGAAGATGAAGTAAGTCATGCTCATAAAAACATTTTCAAGATTGTTCCCATTTGTATTTGGCTTTAATATTAAATAATAAACATGTATTAAAGGGCAACCAATGTTTACAGACCACTTCATGCTATAACCTTTTGAGACCGCCAAATAGATGGTTGGTTTCAGGGCTTTTTCTAGGTGTCCCCCCCCCCCACCCCCTCACAAAATAAAATATATGTATTTTATACTGATACATTCCTTATTAAAGTTACATATTCACTGATATAAATTGTCTTTTATTGATGTAATAATGTTCATTTATACCTTTTAGGCTTTAACCTTGCCCTAACTTACAAAATTAAAAAATGTTGGCGTAAACAATTCTCAGTTTGGGCATTAATAATATCTTCTTTTTATTCTTCTGCATTTCAACTTTAAACAGATGCGTCTGATTAGTCACTAAATCCCGCCTCATTCCCAGATCAGCGACAGGTAGTGCCAGAGGTTAATAAAGTATACCATTGTGATACTCTGGCAAGCGAGAATTGGCAAAAGCGGATTTACAGTCCTATAGTATTTTGGTGTAGGTATAACTCCCCAAATGGGGAAGGGACAGGACATTGAATACCGCGGTTTTGAATGGTATGGTGATTGAGAACATAATTATAAGAATCTTTCATGGGTATCCGGTGAAGATCAGGAATTCCAACACGAGGTGTTTTTTTTTTTATCTGAAGCCAAGTTACATTTAAAACGGTTATACCGAGGATATCTGAACCGGATACCCAAAATGAGGGATCACTTTGTCCGTCGGTGTCCGTCACACTTTAACATGCAACCTAACCTTGGCCATAACTTAAAAAGTATTTGAACTATGTTCATCAAACTTCACACACATCTTCATCTTAACCTGAGGAATGTTGTTACACAAGTCCAATAACTCTGAATTTCATTTTGGCAGAGTTAAGCCCCTTTTCATAAAACTTTAACCTGCAACCAAACCTAGCTCATAACTTAAAATATTGACCTATGGTCATGAAACTTTATACAGTTCTTCCTTATCAATTATCCACTGCAGATGTATACCTCTTTTCATAAACGTTAACACTTAAAAAAAGCTCCATTATTCATGAAGGACCCCTTGTCTTCAAACTTTATAGTTAGATAGTACTTGCTGAAATAAGCACATGGCAAGCGACACAAGTGTTCCATGGAACACCCTTCTGGTCTTTCATATGATATGCATTCTGCGTTGACATCACCAACTACTAACGTTTTGCATGTTTATTTACACAATGACATCATGCACCTGTCATTGGTGATATCATCGCGCGACTTTTATCTTCCCCCATGTGTAAGATCAGGCTTTCAATCACCCATGTAAAACGTGGATAACCTTATCTGGTATGCAAGAAACTCATTTCTAAAATAAATTATCTTATCTCAATTCCTCCAGATGGCGGGAGGTATACAGTACTGGTTCTACACAGGAAAAGTGGGTGGTCCGGCTCAACTACAGAAAAAGTCACATATGGCATAACGTGCTAAAAATGACATAAAACACCATTCAAACATCTCCATTATTGTCATTATCTAGGTGTAGGTATAACTGCAATGGAATAATTTTATAATTTCAGGTAATTTGTATGATCCTGTACATCCACCCTCTGTCCAAGGCAATTGTGTTGACCCTACTACCCCACCTGGTCAACTACAATGGTGTGCCTACAGACCAGTTTGAGGGGATTGGGGTGGGAGACATTATAGAAGAGGCTGTTGTGAGGAAGGTCGACAAAACCAGGGGAGTGTACTTCAAACTGACAGGCGAGATAACTGGCATCGCTAATGTAAGTAGATATTGCACAATTGTGGACTTAAGCAGAGAATCTGTTAAACTGTATTATAAATAATTATCATCATTTCAAGTGCATTTGGATTTTTGTGAATTGACGTTAAAGACATAAGAGAGAATGTTTATTACCGATATAGACTGATTTTGTTTTCGGCCATCTTACAAGTGCTGTAGGTAATTCAACTTTCCATGGGAACTGCAAATAAGTTTTTGTGTTGTATCACCATACGCCTCTGATTAAAAAAATAAGCCTTTCTGGTATACTGATTTGAATGTCGGTTCGGAATGGTTAATAATTCTGGTACACTTATTTGAATGTTGTTTCGGAATGGTTTATAATTCTGGTACACTTATTTGAATGTTGTTTCGGAATGGTTAATAATTCTGGTATACTTATTTGAATGTTGTTTCGGAATGGTTTATAATTCTGGTACACTTATTTGAATGTTGTTTCGGAATGGTTAATAATTCTGGTATACTTATTTGAATGTCGTATCGGAATGGTTAATAATTCTGGTACACTTATTTGAATGTCGTTTCGGAATGGTTTATAATTCTGGTACACTTATTTGAATGTCATTTCGAAATGGTTAATAATTCTGGTACACTTATTTGAATGTCGTTTTGGAATGGTTAATAATTCTGGTACACTTATTTGAATGTTGTTTCGGAATGGTTTATAATTCTGGTACACTTATTTGAATGTTGTTTCGGAATGGTTAATAATTCTGGTATACTTATTTGAATGTCGTTTCGGAATGGTTAATAATTCTGGTACACTTATTTGAATGTCGTTTTGGAATGGTTAATAATTCTGGTACACTTATTTGAATGTTGTTTCGGACTGGTTAATAATTCTGGTACACTTATTTGAATGTTGTTTCGGACTGGTTAATAATTCGGGTACACTTATTTGAATGTTGTTTCGGAATGGTTAATAATTCTGGTATACTTATTTGAATGTCGTTTCGGAATGGTTAATAATTCTGGTATACTTATTTGAATGTTGTTTCGGAATGGTTACTCATTCTGGTACACTTATTTGAATGTCGTTTTGGAATGGTTAATAATTCTGGTACACTTATTTGAATGTTGTTTCGGACTGGTTAATAATTCTGGTACACTTATTTGAATGTTGTTTCGGACTGGTTTATAATTCTGGTAAACTTATTTGAATGTTGTTTCGGAATGGTTAATAATTTTGGTACACTTACTTGACTGTTGTTTCGGAATGGTTTATAATTCTGGTACACTTATTTGAATGTCTGATACACTTAATACTTGAATGTCGTTTCGGAATGGTTAATAATTCTGGTAGACTTATTTGAATGTTGTTTCAGAATGGTTTATAATTCTGGTACACTTATTTGAATGTCGTTTCGGAATGGTTAATAATTCTGGTATGCTTATTTGAATGCCGTTTCGGAATGTTTAATAATTCTGGTACACTTTTTTGAATGTTGTTTCGGAATGATTTATAATTCTGGTACACTAATTTGAATGTCGTTTTAGAATGATTATTGTTTCCAGTAACGGTATAACAAGACTTGTCACCTTTGTGATTTCAGCTTAACAACCTCAGTGACGATGCCAACATAAGTATCAACAAACAGTTTAAGCATGCATCTGTCCAAAGGTATATATTATAAGAATCTTTCATGGGTATCCGGTATTCCAACACGAGGTATAATAGTTTTTATCGGAACCGAGCCTCTTTCGAGTTAAACCCAAAGTTGGAATTCCCTATGTGAACCGGATATCCATGATCGATTCTTTTTCTTGCATATCTTTGACATTTTATGTGCTCACATCGCCAGCTGCTAACGTTCTACATGTTTATCAATGCCCCATATGTAAGATCAGGCTTTCCGTCACTCATGTAAAACACGGATAACCCTATCCAGTATGCAGAAAAATATGTTTCTCTACTACTGCCTAAGTAAGTTAAAATCTTCATGTGATTCTGCAAGTATTATGGTTTAAAACCTGAAGTAATTAATCAGCAGTTGTAATTTCTTAAAAGTTGAAACAAATTTATTGCCAAGAAGTCAATAAAAAAGCTTGACTTAGCTATCGTTTTGGCATCGAATGTATGTCAGGGCTTTTTTTTCGAAAATAGAAGAAGCTCAGGTCCTTCAATAGTGGAAAAAAAGCAAATTTTTGAGTTGAATTGAAGGGAAAAAATAATATTTCGAGATATTGTGGGAACAGTGTATTAGGCAGAAATTGAAGATTGGGGTGTGCAAATATGCAAAAGAGGTACATTTTAGAGGGGAAGGATACATAGGAATCCGGGAACCTGCCCTACTCTTATTATCGAATAGATTCCTATGGTTCTTTAACGTGCTCGGAGGAACATTTTAGATAAACTGTCTTCTATAAATGTATCCCAAACATAACAATCTTGAGAAAGTTAGAGCTGGAAATATTGTTAAGCCAAAAAAAGTGGGAATTTTCTCAGCCAAAGAGGGGGGGAAAATAGTCTGTTTTGCTAGGGGAAGGGACCGAATATCAGCCCCAGTTTATGAAGGGAAAAAGGACCTGTATGTGTCCAAGTGGTAGTCCGTGCATGCGTCCGATATTTCTTTAAACATCTTGACACTTTTGTCTGATACTAAAAATGTGTCACTAAGAAATCCTTATAAATCACTGATAGGTATATAATAAATCAGTGTAGTTAATTGAATTGAATGTTGTTTAACGGCTCATCAACACAGTATAGGTTATTTAGAGCCGCCCCAGAGAGAGGGGAAGGATACATAGGAATCCAGGCAGTGTAGTTAAAGCAATATTTGTATATTTTTCAGATGCCGGGTACTGGGATTCTTCCCTATGGAAAATCTAGTCAATGTAACACTAAAACAGTAAGTACAAAAACATAACAACTAGTTCATTCTAATTACTTGTTATATCCCGGCTTTCACAAAGTAAAATGGGGGCTATATAGGAATCATGCTGTCCATAACGACCCATCTCGTCACGTACCGTATTTGTCGGCCTATAGCGCGCATGCGCATATAACGCGCACCCCGACTTTGGGCCTGAAATCCTTGGAAAAAAACTTTTTGTTATGTATTGTAGCGTAAACCGCGCATAAAAAACATGTGTTTTCAATTTCAGGACAGCAGAGCGCCATTTTGAATCATTGACCAAAGAGGAAATGTAAAACGAATTTTGATTGGCTAAAACAAGCTGCATGTTAGACTGTATTTTGAATTGACATTTTTCTGCGTACATGTATTGTTACATGTTTGTTTAATAATCACCATAGTCATCATTGTTTGCGGTCAGATTAGCAAAAACCAAACACTTCACACATTTTCCCAGTCAATTAAACCCTTTATGAATAATCAAGATTCTACGTTGTCAAAATTCAGAATCGACTTTAACAAATAAATATGTGCGGTAAATTACCCGGTAGTCGTCGTTAGGAAGAAAACATAATATTCTATTCACGGTAAACCCATCTACGTAAAACGGAAACCACAGCCTCTTTATCATTTCACTTTGCCGATTGATGTAAACAATGATATTTTTCAACATTTCAATGGTATTTTCTCAACAATAATCAACATAAAACATGGTAAAGTTTGATTTTATTATTTTTATTGATAATAAGCATATAGCATACAACGCATTTTATTGAAACAATAGAAACAAGCCAACTTTTGTTCGATTCAATCTCTCTAGTAAACGGCCGGTCTTGCAACTTTTTGAAACCCACAAAACTTCTCGTCTTGGCTGGAAAAAAAAGAAGAGTAAAACATTACTTGTTGCTTAAACCGCGCACCCCAACTTCAGCCACAGAATCTGGGGTAAAAAAGTGCGCGCTATAGGTCGAGGAATACGGTAACACATATGTCCCGTTGCGTAACACTCTTTTGTTCCGTCGCATTGTGTAACACATTTTTATCACTTGCATTCCTCAAACAGTTTCGAATGGGTTGTTCCCAAACTTCATATACACATAACAACTGATAAAAAAGCTGGGGTATTCATCACTTCGAGTGATAATTCTAGGTTTTTCTTTTTTCTTGTCTGTTTACTTCCTGGCAAAGAATATGTCCACTGCCAATCCTGCTTGAGGGGCAGAATTCACCAAAGTGTATTTTCCATTTTGTCGTGTCCATTTTGTTCGGTTGTCATCATAACCACTGTGTTGTTTTATGTTGCCACTTGAGTGATGTTAGAAAATAACTATCGTGAATGGAGTGTCAATAACTGAAATTACAGCAACTTTGATGTTAATGAATGATCTTGACCTACTTTTTGGACTTAATTTGGTTTAGCGAATATATCTTAAAGTTTTATTTTATGTGAATGACAGCGCTAAAGCGCGCATCCATGTCCCATGTACACATTTTCTAGTTTGACCTGCTTTTCCACATTTCACCAAAGGTTTTGTCCCGTTTTAAAATGCCAGCGTCACCAAAGTTGTGTGATGTTACAGCATTAAACCCAAGTATTCGGTTTGAAGAAAATTATAAATTTTAAAACATTTAAATAACTATCTTTGCAATGGTTTAAAGTCAGTAAAATAATCTATACATTTTAAAATCAATAAACGTGGCGTTAAACCTCCCTAGTTTATCAGTGTTTGGTTATCACAGAAAAACTGAAAAAATTGAGGGAAAATCCATGAAGTTTGTCTGTCTGTCCCTTGTACTAAAATGGAGGCTAAGCCACATGCTTTTTCCAAAATATCCCAATATCAGGTGTGGCAATATTAACGTTTTTAACTTTATAAATTTACTGAGTCCTGAAGGCTTTTCAGTACTATTTTTATGTATATTTGTGTTATTCATATATGAACTACCGGTACTCGAAGTTTGCTAAGCACTAAGATTTCAGTTTGACAATTTACTTTAGCTGATTTTACCAACAGCATATAACTCAACAATTAATTTTGTTTTACGATTAATTTATGAGAAATTCATTATTTTATTGTCAAAAATTGATAAGAAATTTATTTATTTTTGTGTATTTTTGCATGTCGTCCTACAAAATACAGTTAGAGTGGAAGACGAAAAAAGTTTGGTGCTTAACAAACTTTGAGGAGAACATTTGTGCTATAGTAAATCTAACTAAATGTGTTTATCTGTTTTCTACTCAGGAGTATTCTGAACCAGAAGTATATGAGTATATCGGACTTGAAGCCGGGGGAAGTCATAGATGTAAGTATATGTCAGCTTGCTGTTCCATTTAGCCAGGGGAAGTCATAGATGTCAGTATAGACTATGTCAACTTGCTGTTCCATTTAGGAAATCTCTGTTAAAGTTTAATAAGCTGGGATATTGTCATGTGTTCTTTCTAATTATGCTGGGTTCTTACCAGGAATAAATTTTAAGTCCTTGGACATGCGCTGTCTTGTGTTTCTTATACAGAAGGAAAAATAGAGTTTCTAATGTTAGAATTGCCCAATACGCTTTTATGCACCCACAACTTTTAGGTGAAGAAGGGGGCACCGAGCGTTAGGGTTGTCCAACCTGCTTTCGTACCCGGGCAATAACTCTGTAATTAGTGGTTGGATCAAAAAGGTATTTTGCAGAAAGGTCTACCACAACTTGTTGCATACAACTCCCGTCAAAGTTGCGGTAAAGGTCAAAGCTCAAACTTGTGTCTGGACCATAACTAATAAATAAATGATAGGACCAATAAAACAAGAGCAGACAGGTTCACCGTAGGTAGATGGAGAGTTGGATACCACTCTCGACAACCTAGGGTTAATAATAATCTTGGGATTGTTTTTGGCCGCTAAATTTTGAAGGTAAAACCTCGCCGACTTCCGTCAGTTTATGTATGGTTTTGTATCGATTCTCAAGGTCAGAATTGCGATACAGTGTCATAGGACCAAAATGGACGATTTACCGATGCATCAACAAAATAGACCCAGCTCTAGTCACACATCACAGTCAGAATGTCGGTTGTTATGATGTGATATACTACTCCTTCTGTTGATTTACAGTGTACAATGAAGAAGTTCCATGACAAAGGAATGTCCGTGGACATTCGGAGTGGAATATCCGGGTTTATCCCCCTAATGCACCTGGCTGATGTTACACTGAAACATCCTGAGAAGAAGTTTAATACGGGAGACAAGATGAAATGCAGGGTGAGTAATTTTCGTATTATTTTGAGTAATATACTATTTAACTGATATATATCTTAAAATGCAGAGGATATAAATGTTGTTTTTATTTAAATACTCTTTAACTGTACTCTTTTTAACCGCGGTGGTGACTTGGTGGTAAAGCCTCTTCGTCGCATGCATGAGGTCATTGGTTAAATCACCGGCTGTGTCATACCAAAGACTTTATAAAACTGCTACTATTAGCTCCTTGTTTGATGTTCTGCACATAAAGAGTTGTGCTAGAACTGGTAAGTCCAGTGTCAGTAAAATGGGACTGGTAGGGGTATCATATCATGTGTCTACAGCGTGGTATTGCGGTATTGTAGCACTATAAAGTTTAGCTCACTTCTTCAGGTAGACAGTGATTTGATATGACTGAAAGATTGCTAAAACCACATTACTCTGCATAATAAAGTCTGGATAATATTGTTAAAAAAAAAAAGATCATTTGAAAACAGCTCAGTTCATTTTAAAATATACGAAAACAATTTCCTTCAAACACAATTTTAACTTTGACATAGTTATGTCTGTGTTTCCGGTGGCCCGACCGACCCTATTTTTAAGGGGCCGACCCTAAAACTTTTTATGTTCTGAACAATGATTTATCACAATATATCGAGGTAAACTGACATCACAGAGCAACTTTCAGCTGTATCATCAACTTGTATGGGGTTAATGAGATAAATACATGTAGAATCTCACAATATCTTGCTCCAAAAAAAAAAATGCCTACCTACCGACCCTATTTTTTTAGAGCATGCAATAGGAAACACACCTTTTTTTGTTTGGCCTTATTTAATTAAAAAAAAAAGAAAAGCCAACAGCATAACACTTATTCTGTTGTAGATTTTGTTTACCAACAAGGAGAAGTCAAATGTGACGCTAACACACAAGAAGTCTCTGGTCCACAGTAAATACCCGATCATCACAGATTACAGCCAGCTTCAGACAGGACAGATTGTCGAAGGGTTCATCTCCAGCATCAAGGACTTCGGTGTGCACGTCAGATTCTATAATGATATCCAGGTACCTTTATTTGAATTTATTAACAGTTTGTGTTAGGTGTCTAAAGGGTAGTTCTAGAACTGGTCGGCCTGGCCCCAGATTCTCGAAACTTGCTCAGCTAAAATATTATGCTCAAGCTCAAAATTCATATATTCTTTTAGCTGCAACTTATTTCAGTGATTGTGAATACACTTCTTTAGAGAACAAATTAACTGGTCAGTATGGTATTCCATTATATGCTATTAGAAGGAAAAAAGAAATGCAACTCGGGAATTTCCGCTATATAATTTATATACTGCACACTTAATTCCTCATAATATTCCAGAAAAATCCATGGCGGGAGGTGTACAGTACTGGTTCTACCCAGGAAAACTGGGTGGTCTGCCTCCACCACAAAAAATCGACCGTCATATATAACCTTACATGTGTTGAAAACGACGTTAAACACCATACAAACAAACAAACAAAACCAGAAAAAAAAGAGGTTTTGTAAAAAAAAAAAAAAGGCTACAGCTAGTTAGAGAAAGGACAAAATGATGCTGTTTTGTAGACTTTTTAATCACAGTACACTTTGTAACATGAAATTCATAAATAAATATAAAAAAAAATCCCTTTTGAAAATTGAGCCATTTCAGTACAGTATTTATTGTATGAAAGGGGATTGCACAATTTTACATCCTAAGTATGCTTGACCTGCTTGGGCCAAACACATATTCTATCAAAAATGAAACTTTGAAGGAATATCATTTGGTGATGTGTTGATTTAGTATTTTCCCCAATATTAAAAGGATAGGTCTGATGTAGCCATGTACTATTCGGTTTATAACAGCAGCATCTTTCAGACTGGCTATGTAACAGTGTGACTCAAGGGAATTCAAGGCGATTAACCTAGGTAGTCCAGGATAAACCTGGGTAAAACCTCAGTTTACCTTGAGGTTTGTGAATTAACGTGATGCCTAATATACATACAATATATAGCAAAAATCGCTGAGTTACGTTTCCTTTTTCCAGTAGTATATTTAAAAAATCGACACCTGCATATGTATACATTTAATTAAGATTGTAATTGTGTTGGATTAAAACAATTGCCGAAATGTTTTTTATTAAATCTAATATTTCCTATCCAAAGGGGTTTGTGCCAAGGCCCCTTCTGAGTACAGAGCCCATACCGTACCCGGAGAAGGTGTTCTACAGGGGTCAGATTGTGAGGTGTCGTGTTGTCAACGTAATACCACTGGAGGAGAAACTGAAACTAACATTTGTCGTAAGTATTTTGCTTCACAGTTCCCCAACCCCTCTCCCCCTCCACCACCATTGTTTTTGCACTGTCCCTGTGATACTTTGTGTCTAATTCAAAACTTTAGATGAGTGCAGGGATTTGGATGATATTCTTCACAAAGGTATTGTGTTGCCTCTGACCTCCTAGTTTCTACCTTTAAGGTCAGGGGTCGCCATGGTGTGTGGTTTTTTTTCCGCTTCATAACTTCAAACCAGTGCAGGTATTCAGATGCTACAACTGTAACCCACTATCAGACAATGCGTCACATGACTCCATGGTTCCTACTGTCAAAGTCAAGATCGTAACCAGGAGTTTAAAGGTTGCCATTGTTGCCAGTAACAAACATTAAGTTGTTAAGATTCTTGCCCGAGTTCCCTTAATGGGATTATATTTAAGAAGTATTATATAATTTTTTGTATTCCAGATAAATCTTGTAAAACATACATGTCGTAATAGGGTAATTTTGTTAGTTACTTCAAACGTTAATGTTGGTAATCGTTGTAATAACGTTCAGCACATGATAGTGTTGACGTGATATGTACATTTTGATGAACTGTTTATATTATACTGAAAGGTCATATTTTCAGTTGGAAGGAAAGAAAGAGTTTGGAAAGAAGGAAGCTGATGCTCCTGCAGATTACGAAGTGGGGAAAGTATGTACTTTATTATTTTCGTGTGTTTCTGATCCCATTACTTTCAAAGATGGATGCATGAAAAGAGCAAAATTAGGAAGGTTTGAAATAAGAGTGAGAGTAAAGGATGTTTTAAAAAAAGAATGAGGTTTTAAAATGGGAAGTAGGAGTATTGGAGGTTGTGATAAAAAGATATGGAGAGGGAGATGATGGGTTTTGATCAGAAGATTATAGGAGGTGTTGAAGAGAGATTATCGGAGGTGTTGAAGAGAGAAGCTATAGGAGGTGTTGAAGAGAGAGATTATAGGTGTTGAAGAGAGGGATTATAGGAGGTGTTGAAGAGAGAGATTATAGGTGTTGAAGAGAGGGATTATAGGAGGTGTTGAAGAGAGGGAGATTATAGGAGGTGTTGAAGAGGGAGCTTATAGGAGGTGTTGAAGAGAGAGATTATAGGAGGTGTTGAAGAGGGAGATTATAGGAGGTGTTGAAGAGAGATTATATGAGGTTTTGGTGAGAGAGAGATTAAAGGAGGTTTTGGAGAGCAAGATTATAGTTTTTGACAAGCGTGTTTATAGGAGATTTGAAGAGCGAGATTATAGGAGGTTTTGAAGAGCAAGATTATAGGTTTTGGAGAGCGAGATTATATGTTTTGATGAGCGTGGTTATAGAAAGTTTTGAAGAGCAAGATTATAGGAGGTTTTGGAGAGCAAGATTATAAGTTTTGAAGAGCGTGATTATAGGAGGTTTTGAAGAGCGAGATTATAGGAGGTTCTGGAGCAAGATTATAGGTTTTGAAGAGCATGATTATAGGAGGTTTTGAAGAGCGAGATTATAGGAGGTTTTGGAGAGCGATATTATAGGTTTTGATGAGTATGGTTATAGGAGGTTTTGAAGAACGAGACTATAGGTTTTGGAGAGCGAGATTATAGGAGGTTTTGAAGAGCGAGATTATAGGAGGTTTTGGAGAGCGTGATTATAGGAGGTTTTGAAGAGCGACATTATAGGAGGTTTTGAAGAGCGACATTATAGGAGGTTTTGTGAGGTTATATTAGGTTTTGAAATGAAGGGTGACATTATAGGAGGTTTTGAAATGAAGAGTTAGATTACAGGAGATATTGAAATGAAGAGTTAGATTATAGGAGGTTTTGAAATGAAGGGTTAGATTACAGGAGGTTTTTAAATGAAGAGTTAGATTACAGGAGGTTTTGAAATGAAAAGTTTAATTACAGGAGGTTTTGAAATGAAGTTAGATTATAGGAGGTTTTGAAATGAAGAGTTAAATTATTGGAGGTTTTGAAATGAAGATTTAGATTATAGGAGGTTTTTAATAAGAAGAGTGAGATTATAAGAGGTTTTGACGATATACATTATTTTTCTTGTATTTAACTACGGTACATGTAATTGTTTGGTTGTATGATTCATTTCAGTGTTTGAATATTTATTTCAGTGCTTGAAATGTCGTGTGGTACAGAAGGTTCAGCAAGGTCTGGATGTGGAGCTCCTCCCATCCAAGAAAAAAGGCTTCCTTCCCAAGATGCACCTGTCCGACTCCTTGGAGATGTGTGAGGAGTTGTGGGAAGTCTACACAGCTGGTGATGTCATCGATGATGTCATGTACCTCAACAAAACTAATGTGATTGTATCCTTACAGTGCTGATATTGTCGTACTAGTAAACAATAATGCTGGGAATCAATTCCAAAATTCAGGTCAACCATCATAGCTTTAAACAATCTGTTTAGTGAAAGATCTTTTTTTTTCATGGTGTTTTGCATCATTTTTAGCACATGTTGGGCCATGTATGACGGTCAGTTTGATTGTGGTAGAAGCAGACCACCCCACTTTTCTGGATAGAACCAACTGTATACCTCCTGCCATCCATAAGAATCAAGACTTCTTTACTTGACAAGTCAAGCTCCCAGTGGGATTCAAACCAGCACCGCTGAGGTGAGAGAAAAAAATAGCTATAAAGTCGAATAGGAAATGCAGCTTTCACAGAACACAGTAAACCCAAAAACACGCAAAACGACAAACATGAATGGCAATGTTAATAAGGAATAAAGGCATATGATGTCACAAACACAAAACCGGGTTGACTATAGGACAACCCCCTAAAGTTTTATACGCAGTGTCTTTACTATCCTGGCCACGGATGCGCTGGTAGAACATTTGATTTAGTCTTAAAATAAGGTATTATCTCTCAATGTCATGCCAACATGCAAATGGTTTTAAGAATCCGTGATAAGTTTATCCATGTGTAACAAGGAAATTGCACCCTCGACAGCCTCATCCGTGGCTGAAATGCTGACCTCAATATTATTTACAACAAATAAACCTGGAATGCAGTGTATTTTCAGTGTGCTATAAAGTGAAGTTTAAGTCACCATAGAATTTGTCCTTTTTGTGTTAATCTCCAATAGGAATTTGATACACATGGCCAAGTCACACTTGGATTTGAGTGTTTTTTACTTGAGGTGATTTTTGACCGTTAGCTACGCTTTGAATGTGTTCATAATAAAGGTAGTCTTTTATAAATAAAAAGAAGTTTTGTGATCTCTTATTCTATTCGATATTATTCATTGTATCATTTATGATAAAAGTATGCTACAAACAGGTTTCCTTGACCATTGTATAGCTTGTAACTAGAAAGCACTGCCTCGTCTCTGCCTCCAGAAATGATGAGCTGATTACACAGTTTGACGGACTACAGGTACGTAGTAGCAGCAGCCATGCTTAACACATGTTTCATTTGCAAACCATGATGTATGAAATGAAAAGAAGCAGATAGATGACAGGTATTTTGAGTCAAAAAAAGAAAGTGTGCACTCAATTTAGCCTCATGATAAATATTTCATTGCTGTAAACCTTTACATCATCAATGTTAATGTTTGAGAAGAAGTTGAAAGTTTGACATTTATGAGAAATTTCATTAAAGGTCTTCATCATGACCCCTGCATTGTTTTAGGTGCCTTCTCGCTCAAATCACAAGAGCAGTGGCAGAAAAAAAGTAAACGTGGCTCCAGCATAAATGGAATCTACAATAGGATTTGCAGCAACTCTGCAGTTCTGAAGGTGAGAAGGTTCTAGGCCCATTCTCCATATTTTATCTCGATGTAAATGGAGGATGAGCCTGGCATGTTTGTTCCTGTTGGGAGCCATATAACCTTCCATGTGTTGGTGCGCCTTAAAACCCCAGTTCAGTTCAATTCAATTCAGAAAATCCGCAATTAACAAGATGTCTTTCAACTCCATGCATTTTATTCACGTGCATTTTGTTCAACTCCATTCATTTTGTTCAACTCCGTGCATTTTGTTCAACTCCATGCATTTTGCAATATTTGTATCGCTATTTTTTGACTTTGACAAACTCAAAGTCTGTTAATAGTGGAGGAACGTTTCAATGGTATCGCTACTTCATTAACACAGACATTTTGTATATATTTTAAAACTTGTTTTTCTAAATTTATTGTTAAATGCTTTGAATATTTCCAAAAATATAGGTGCACACATCCTTTTTGGACTCGGTAGATATATATTATTGTGTAAGTTCTGAATTGTCTGTGGTTTCTGTCCGTATCAGGTATGATGCAATATACTGTCTGCATAGAAAATAAAAATAAGGAATGTTTAGATCTCATATATGTCATAGTCTGACTAGAAAAAACGTAACTTAAGATTCTCATTAGCCTGTAATACTATGTATATTAAATAAGGAAGCTTCTGTTGTGAAATCAAATTTGTCAGAACACGTGACAATATACCAAGAATAACTGGACGAGGTAAACTTTTATAGCATGAACTGATGCAAGTAGTAATAATAAAATAGTTACTCTAACGCACTTGACAAAAACCTGCAATTCGATTGATTGATGTTCAAAAATTTACCACTATTAAATAGTGCATAACCCGACGTTAACCATCAAAGACGTGATATCATGACATTTCATTTCAAAGCGTTTGTGAGTAAAACTGTCAAAAACACTCAAATGCGTCAGAAACGGATTAACCAGTATTGAAATGTTGACTTTTGTGACAGTATATCAGTCATTTAACAGTCGCAAATCATGCACCGCTAAATCCTCACCATTCAACAGAATTTGCGACTGTTATACGACTGATGTATGTTGCAAAATTCTAAATTTCAGTCAAGCTAGCCTTCTATTTATTACCAGTTCTTGACACTTGTGTATTCTGCTATTTCAGCCGGGGATGATGCTGGCTGGCTCTGTGAAAAACTTGATGTCCTATGGCCTATTTCTTGAGTTTCCTGCTGGATTGTTTGGACTGGTGCCAACTCAGGTTAGAATAGATGAATGTTTGTCCTGTTACTTGTAAAACTACCACATGATCATGATATTTCCACGTTGAAGTTTGGTTTGATTTAAATCGTGTTAACATCATAGGTATTAGCATACAGGGCTACTTAAATGTCGAGTAAAACTGTTTTCATTGATGATAAAATGTAGCTAACATGTACTAAAACAGTTTGTTTGTATGATGTTTTACGTCATTTTCAACACGTAAGGTTATATATGACGGTCAATTTATTTGTGTTGGAGGCAGACCACTGACTTCTCCTGCGTAGTACCAGTACTGTACACCTCCCGTCATCCGTAAGAATCAACACTTCCTCACAAGTCGAACGCCCAGTGGGATTCGAACCTGCAGCGGTGAGAAGCGAATGTTTACAACGCAACGTCGTTAACCATTCGGCCACGGGTACTAAAACAGATAATGAGCACTAAATCAATGCTGAATTAGTAAGGTAGCCGCTGGTACATGAACTAGAGTCTGTGAGACGAAGCAGCTATTATCCGACCTGTTTACAAATACTGTGCATTTCAAGGTGCCTGGACATCAAATATGAATCGAGATTTTTTTATATTACTTGATATATATTTTCATATGATAAGGTTAGATAGAATGAAAATAGATGCTCCTGGATCTGTTCATAATCCTGCCATAGCCATCCGTTATGCTTCACAAAGCCTAAAATTCATTTTGACCTTGTTTACAGTGTAAAAACTAAAACAACATGGCGGCATTATTTTTAGAAATTGTCGTATGCACATGTCTGTTTCTAGGGTTCAGATGTACCAAATAGAATGTAGGTTATGCAGGGTGGTGGTGTTGTTAAATGTTCAGCACCTCCAGCAATCGGTCATACTTACCTTTTTATTTTGGAATGAAAAATATTATATCTAGCAAATAAAAGGTAGGTAAATAGTATACTGCGTTTATATTTTATTATTTACACCACTATTGGTCAACTGATTTTTTAAGTCACCCTACCCTAGAAAAATGGAATGTTCTGCCGTCGCCATTTTGGTTTCGGCTGTCAATAAAATTACATGTAAACAGATGGGGTCAAAAATAATTTTTGGCTTTGCGAAGCTTAGAGAATGGCTACGCGAAGATTGCAAACAGGTTCAGGAGCGTCTGTATTCATTCTATTTAATCATATCAAGTATGAAAAGATATAGAAAGTAATAATAAAAAATCTCGATCCATATTCGACGTCCAGGCACCCTGAAATGCACAGTAGCTCTGTAGTAGGCGGTATTTATTTTTGATTCCAGACAATGACTGGCATAACCCAGTGGATAGCACGGTGGATTTGAAATTCGGAGAAACCATTTGAAGCCTCACCAGTACTATTGAGTTTTGTCTGTGTGTTCTCGAGCACCACACTTTACCTCGGCCTCTGATGGGAATGTAAGCTGGACAGTCCTGTATATATGAATCTATCCTCCAAGCAAGTTAAAGAACCGAACCATTAAAATATATTTCATAAATTAAATTCATTTGCCTTTAAACATCAACATTTTGGCCAATTTCAGTATGCTGTGGATAAGCGTGTGCCTGATCTAAAACTTGTGTACAGAGCGGGACAGTCTGTGGTCGCCAAGGTAACAGAGGTAAACAAGGAGAAGAAGCGTTTCCTGGCAAGTTTGAGAATGATAGACTGTTACCATGGCAGCACACAGACTGGTATAGACTTGACCCTGAACTTTCTACAAGAGAGAAATACAGTGATGAAGAAACTACACAAACAAAAAGGTCAGTTAATGTATATTTGTACAATGCACTGCACGATGTGTGCTATCTGTTAAAAAAAATAAAATGTATATCTGTAGAACGTGTGATATCTATTAATCAAAATTAAGGGGGCGTCCGTGGCCGAGTGGTTAACGTCTCTGACTTGAAATCACTTGCCCCTCACCGCTGTAGGTTCGATCCCTCAGGGGCCTAGGAATCTTTATGTGAGGAAGCTATCCAGCTGGCTTGCGGAGCGTCGGTGGTTCTACCCAGGTGCCCGCCCGTGCTTGAAAATTGCCCAGAGGGGCACCTGGGGTCTTCCTCCAGCAATGGAAGCTGGAAAGTCGCCATATGACCTTAGCTGTTGGTGAGACTATAAAATCCAATTCAATTCAATAATCAAAATTAAATTTGTATATCCGTACAATATGTGATATCTGTTAATCAAAATTAAAATGTATATCCGTACAATGTGTGATAATTATCTATTGATTAAAATTAAAATGTATATCTTTACAATGTACAGCACAGTGTGCTATTAGTGTGTGCTATCTATTAATCAGAATTAATCTGCAAGAAAAGTAATTCCGATATTTTGGGGTATATTTGTTTCGACCTGTAGGTCAAAGGTTAAGATCACCATGACCCAATCGTGAAAATCCTTGTCCGCTCCAAAACTCGCCTTCTGAAGCAAATATCATGAATCTTCAATGGTAAAATGCCCGTGATGAGAGGATAACCCTAGTTAATGTTTGGGTCAATAGCTTAAAGCCTGTTGTAAGAAATTCAGCAAATATTTGAGGAAAAATATGTATTTGCCATTGATGAATTGTCTTTACCCAGACAGTAGGTAGCGGGTGTATGCAGGCTCGACGTCGTCGGCGTCAACATATTGTATTATAACTTTTTTGTCCTTTGGGAGGAGAAATTTCAAATTTCATTTATAACCTCCTGGTCAGAGTCCGTCGTAATGCCAATAACTTCCAGCCCTCCAACTGACCCTGGGTCCGAGTCAATGTCATTTAAATACATGTACTATCACACAAATTTTAGCGCAAATAGTGACGGTACATGTATTTAAGTTACCTTTACTCCGACCCAGGGTCAGGTGGAGGGCTGGAAGTTATTGGCATTAAGACGGACAATGACCAGGAGGTAATATATGAAATTTGAACATTGTAAGGATTGACTGTCCATTTAAGGCGTGTATAATGGATGTGATATAGTTACTTGCTTGTTTGTGAACAAATATTAACACAATGCTCTCAAAATGATCCTTCAGGTATAAAAGGAAAGCTTTCAAAGTTAAAAGTGGGCAAAATACACAAAGCAAAAGTGACACAGAAGAGTGACCTTGGCTTGATATGTGACCTTGACAATGGGGTCAAGGCCATAGCGACATTAGAGGACACTGAAGGTAAACTTTCTTAAAATTTAAACAAATTTGTAAATGCAAAATATGTACTTTGCTCTGAATAAATAACATTATTTGACCTAAGTACTAGGTTAGTGAACATTTTGGAAGAAACACACAATGAGGAAGTACAGAGTGCAAGAAACATAACTGTTGTATTTAATATTCAAATAACAGTTATTGCCCTTTGTTAGTGTATACATAATTCTTGTCTAGAGCATAACATGAAAACAACTATTGTGACTTTACACAATGATAGAGGATGGCGATAGGAAGTGCAGAGTATAAGAACCGTAACTCTTAACTACAGAATTAGCCCTGTACATTTACATTTATATAACATGTTTATCAGACATGTCTTGTCAGGAATGTAATGGATTGCCATTCTTCTTGAAACCCTTAACCCACTACATATATATAATGGACTGTTCTTTCTTTGAATTAAGACCATTCCATTTATGTGACAAAGGGGTGATTTGGAGAAAATGACTGTTTAGCAGATTGACATTGTAAACCCTGATCAGCCTGCGAGTTACTCACATGATTTACAATGGACGCCAAGGCTATTATAGTCGTGCTTAGCAGTTAAGTGTTAATTGTTAGGCAATAGCATGTTATTAGTTTTGACTTTGGTAGAAAAAAATCACTCATCATTTAATAACACGCAGATCTGCATAAGATTAATATTGTTGTACATTTTCCCTTTATGACATGACTTCATTCTATGCTACTTTGTATATAGGATGTAACAGTTGTTGTAGAATGTTGCATCTCTTGTCTTTAGGCAATCCTTAAAAATAATTGGTTGCTGTTTCTTGACCCAGAGGGTGGGTAGATAGGTGGGTAGGTAAGGGTCAAGGGTCCTGTTTTGTGGGAAGGTAGGGAGAGAGCAAACCAACTTTTTATGGATGGCCTTATTTATAAGTCAGCTGAAGATGCCATATAACACTGATTTCCGCATGTCTTTGTAGAATTCGATGCTGAGGTTGGAGACGAGATGGACTGTGTGTTACTGAATGTCGACACAAATGAGAAGTGTGTAGAGGTGTCGGTTTGTCCCAAACTTGTAGAGGAAATTCAAACAAGAGAATCTTTGAACCATGTAGAGAAGGTATGATGCAGTCGTAGTGTTTCACCATAGTTTTATAGATTATCGCGCCTCTCACCGCTGGGGGTTCAGTGCCCACTGGGAGCTCGACTTGTCAAGTGAGAAAGTGTTGATTCTTAAGGGGAGGTATACAGTACTGGCTCTACCCAGGAAAAATGGTCGTTCTGCCTCCACCACTAAAAAATCGACCATCATAACAAAATTATATAGCCTAAAATGTGCTGAAAATGAGGTAAAACACCATTTAACCAACCATTATAGATTATTGCCTGAGACAGTATTCTGTAAATGGAAGGATGTGAACTTTGTCTACCTAAATATTTGTGTGGCAGGGCAATATCCACCTCTTTTGGGGTTGTTTCCACCATACATATAGAACTACAGTAAATACGGAAAAAAAATGTAGAGGCAAGACTTTTCCTCCCAATGGGCATTGGAGGGCTGGCGTGGCGCATTCGGTAGCGCGGCGGATTTGTAACCGGAGGCCCCGGGATCAATCCTCCATGGTGCCACTGAGTTTCGTCGGTGTGTTCTTGGACAAGACACTTTCCCTTAGCCCCGTCCGTCAGATGCGGATGTAAACCGGGCGGTCCCGCGTATCGGTCTATCTTCCGAGCACGTTGAAGAACCGTAGGAATCTATTTGATAATAAGAGTAGGGCACGGTTTCCGGATTCCTATGTATCCTTCCCCTCTCTCTGGGGCGGCTCTAAATAACCTATACTGTGTTGATGAGCCTTTAAACAACATTCAATCAGTTCCTGGGCACATTGTCCAATAGAATCAGTCGACTCTTACTTATGCCGGCTCTGAAGGGTTTAACATCGTTTGTCCTCACTGCAGTATACTCCTCATAATTATACAGATATCAGAATTAATGTACATAGTTTTTATCATAGCATTTTAAAGAAATACATATGTACTTTCACTTGGAAACCAACAAATCCCAGTGTAAAGCACTGTTTTTAATCAATGCACTGTGTATGATCTTGAATATAGAAGCATTGCTAACTCCAAGAAGAAGAAGGTCTATTTGTTTTATGACTTCAAACAATATTTCTTCTATTGCCAGGCCAGGGTAGACCAGAGGGTGAAGTCCAAGGTGCTACTAATAAAGGAGGATTTTGTGTTGGTCAGTTTGAAGGGTCATGCTGCCGGTCAGTTTGCCTACCTTCCTGCCAAACGGGTAAGTTACCTTGGTCAGTTTGAAGGTTAACGTGGCAGGGCAGTTTGCTTACCAAAGGTCGCCTACCTTCCTGCCAAATGGGTAAGTTACCTTAGGCAGTTTGCTTACCAAAGGTGTCGCCCAGTAAGAAGAGTGATATGTTATTAAATATGCAAATGGTCCCTTGTCAGAAAGTATCCTTGTATGTCCAAATGTAAAACACATCTGGGCTAGTAACATATGTCTAATGCCAGAAAAAAAACATATATGGGCCAGTAAAAATATCAGAGCCAGTAAAATACATGTGGGCCAGTAAAAAACATCTAGGTCAGTTAAATATGTGAGCTAATAAAATACTATACAATAGAATAGATCTGGGCCAGTAAATACATAAGGGCCAGTAAAATAAATTTAGGCCAGTGAAACAGATTTTGGCCGCTAGATTTGCAAAGTTGACTGGTCAGTTTAGGCTGTGCCTTGAGAGAATTGTTTTTATAAGATTTCCTTCATTGATGATATTTTTGTCAACATGAAATGCATTGTAGCAACACAAAACGATCATGAAATGATATAAATGTAATCTAACTTTTCATGTGCATATTGTTGTGTTTCAGCATTTGAACGATGTGCTAGAGAGACATCAGTACGGTGTAGGACAAGTCAACCCTGTGATCATCAAGAGGTAATGTCAAAAATACCAGTTTTTGTTAATGATGTATATTTCTGTAGTCCCATGGATTTAACATAGTCATAATCTTGTGATGTATCTGTTGTCAAACCTGTGTAATCATGCATGTTGTTATCCCACGACGAAGTCTGTACGCTCGTCCTTTACAATTTTTGTGTCCGCTCTGTAACTCGCAGATGCATGGAGGGATTTTGAAATAATTGTCCGAAATACTCATCTCATCATGATGATATACAGTGCCCAAAACCTCTCTGTGTGTTCAACGTCATATTATCTGCAAAATAAGATCCATTTCATGCACCATAACTTGCACATGCTTTGATGGATTTTAAAGTAATTTGGCACAAAATTAATACTCACCACATCTAGATGACTTTCAGGATCGAACACCGGGGTCTGAGGGCTGGCGTGGCACAGTCGGTAGCGCGGCGGATTTGTAACCGGAGGCCCGGGTTCAATCCTCCATGGTGCCACTGAGTTTCCTCGGTGTGTTCTTGAGCAAGACACTTTCTCTTAGCCTCGTCCGTATATCACTCTATCCTCCGAGCACGTTAAAGAACCATGGGAATCTATTCTATAATAAGAGTAGGGCACGGTTCCCGTATTCCTATGTATCCTTCCCCTCTCTCTGGGGCATCTCTAAATAACATATACTGTGTTGATGAGCCGTTAAACAACATTCAATTCTGTATCATCACGGTCAGGGTGATAAAGATCATATACTTCTTATAAGCTTGTTGCTAGGAAACGTAATATTGCATTTGACCCCTATCCCGCCATCAACATACAAATTTTCCAATAGATGTACACCGTTTCTAAACCTACTGATGACGAGGTATATATATACATATAACCTATATATTTTGAGAATCCAAACTTTTTAGACAATATAAACAGCTTTAACCAGCTAGGCCAAACCCCAAAACTGAAGCGTCAAATTAAGTTACCAACTCATACAGTATAATCCCTAATAAATGCCCCTCCCAAACAGAGTTTTGATACATGCTTTTGTAGCGTAATTTTTTGCCTTTATTTGACGGGTTAATTTCTTTAAGATAGTTAATATATCCTATGTTTTGTTTCTAGGATTGAAGGTGATATAATACTGGCATCACTCAAAGTTCATGAAGATAAAGAAGAGGAAGAGGAAAAGAAGTCCAAAGTTTCACACATTGCTGGACATGATCTACAGTTAGGCGATATACGGACAGCAACGTAAGTAGTGTCCAAAGTTTCACACATTTCTGTACATGACCTACAGTTAGGCAATATACGGACAGCACCGTAATTAATGTCTAAAGTTTCACACATTTCTGTACAGTTAGGCAATATACGGACAGCAACGTAAGTTATGTCCAGAGTTTCACACCTGGTGTTTTGGAACTTGAAAAACATCATTAACTGCGGCCCTTGGTATCGATCATCTTCAATTTTTCATAATGGTTTCGCGTTTCCTCTATTCCCAAAAGATCTAAAAAAAAAACAGTTGGAATTTAATTCTGTCTTCTGTATTATATTGACCTTTGCTTCTTAAATATGTTCACAGTCTCGGTAGCACAGTGATTAAGGCCTTGCATTTTACAGCTACAGACCTCTGCCCCTCATGGTTTTGTTCCCTTAACCCACTACATATATATAATGGACTGTTCTTTCTTTGAATTAAGACCATTCCATTTATGTGACAAAGGGGTGTTTTGGGGGAAAATGACTGATCAGTAGCCAGACATTATAAACCCTGATCAGCCTGCGAGTTAGCGGGTTAAGGGTTAACTTGTGTTTCTTAAACATGTTTATTCTGAAACAATAATTAGGATCGTGTAGATTTCTTGATAGAATTAGTTTAAACAGTTTGAATTTGTACTTACAAACTTCCCAACTTATGTATGAAACTGGGACTATTCCAGGTTCTTTAATACTGTACCAGTAATTGCAGACAATTTCCTGAAAATTTTATTTAAAAAAACTATTATTAATTATTTTTGCAGAGTGAAAAAGGTTCTGTCAGATCAGATCCTGATCAGTATTGGTGGAACGCATGCCAGAGTCCATATCACTGAGGTGCTTGATACAGTAAAAGATGTAAGTCTTCAATACACATTTCTGGTAGTGTTTTGTTTAATCAATTATGCCTTTCTAGTAACTAATACTTAATTGTATGCTTTAAGCTTTGGCTTTTGTTTTGTTTAGCAGTTCTATATAAGATTTCCTGAAAGTTAAGACATTAAGCTCACAGCCCAAACAATACATTTTATGGTTAAAAAAAAAATACTATTGACTAAAATACCTTTCCTTACCTAGATTGGTTAATGCTTCTATAACATGAATGGGGCTGGCGTCGCCCAGTGGATAGCACTGTGACTTGAAATCTGGTCGATGGTTCAGGCCTCTTTGGCACCACTGAGGTTTGTTGGTGTGTTCTTGAGAAGACATTTTATTTAGCCTCGTCTGTTGGATGGGGCTGTAAACTGGACAGTCCCGTGTATCAGAATCTATTCTCCTTGTGCAGAAAAACCCATTGGAATCTTGTTTATTAATAAGAGTAGTCAGGTACTTCTTTTTGATATAGGCTACCTACACAGCAAGTTTCATTCTAACATCTCATTCCTTTGTATACTTCCCACTCTCTGGGGCGGCTCTAAATAAGTGCCTCCATGGTCTAGAGGAAGTCGCTGCGTTTACAACCTTCTCGCTTCTCAATACTGCGGGTTGGAATCCCATTAGGAGCTCAACTAGTGTCGATTCTTACGGATGGTGGGAGATATACCAGGAATAAGTGGGTGGTCTACCTCCACCACTAAAGATGACCATCATGCATAGCCTAAAATGTGCTGAAAAAGGACGTTTTAAAAACACCATGCAAACAATACAAATCTAAATCACCCATAATGTGTTGGTGAGCCATCAAATAACATTCAGTTCTACAGTACAAGTGATTATAGACTGAACAAAATAAGTTCACAAAACAAAAAACTTAACATATAATGTGCTTTGTAATTATAGGGTACTAGGCCACTGGCTAGTCTACAGGTGGGAGATGAGGTCAAGGTCAGAGTAATAGGATTCAGGCAAATCAAAACTTGGAAGTAAGTCACAACTAATTAACAATGTTTTTACTAGTCGGAGCCAGGTAGTCTAAGAATAAGAGGGCTTTTTCGGCGATGTTGGTATGTTGATATTGGAAATGGTTTCGGCACACTAACAGCGATACATAGGGATCACTTTGTCCTCACGTTGTATCTGTGTCGGAACAGCAACACAAAACCTTAACATTAGCTAAAACTTTTTTATGTTTCATTCTTTACCAAACTTTAAATATAGTTTTACACTTCATGACAGTAGTCACATGACCGTGCCAATATATAAAGGTCAAGGTCACAGTCAATGCTAAATTCTGGGTAAAAATGTAATTTTTTGGTCGCAAAAACTTATTTGGTATAACTTTCTTGTTTCTTCATATTTCTTCATCAAACTTCCGATATATGTATATATACATCAAGACAATAGTCAGGTGACCACGCCAATATACAAAGGTTATGGTCACAGACAAGGTCATATTCTCTGTTTGAAAGTCATCATTTGGTCACAATATTTTCTGAAACTTCTACATAAAACTATATTTACACTTTCCTTCCTATCATCTTTCTGTCACACATATTTGTAATATTTAAGCTGTACTGGTCTTTGACAGCTCTTGTTTCCATATGCATGTACAATATTGTTTAGTTAGCACGCTGCCCTGTTAATCACATATTTAACATATCAAATATAAAGGGGAAAACTTTTGTTATGCTTAAAATGCAAAGTTAACAAAAACAAAAATTCGAGAAAAAAAAGGTTTATTTTAATAGATCACTTAAACAGGTCATTTGTTTCATGGTTTCATGTGGAATTCTAGTACCAATAGAAATTGTGCTTGCAAATATGACACAGAAACCTTTTGCTCAAACAAGTGTCCTTAGCAATATTAAGGGAGGATAATTAGAGAAAGCAGCTTAGTAAGATAATGATAATTTGAGAAATCGGCAACTCGAGGGGATGATAATTGGGAGAAAACAGCATAATAAGGCTTGATGATTGGAGAAAGCCTCATAGCAATGGGAGGATAATTGGAGAAAGCAGCATGATAAGGGGTTATTAATTGGAGAAAGCAGCATAAAAAAGGAATAATAATTAGAGAAAGCAGCCTAAAAAAGAAACGATAATTCGAAAAAGCAGCGTAGTAAGGGAAGGATAATTGGAGAGAGCAGCATAATAAAGGGTTGATAATTGGAGAAATAAGCATAATAAAGAAATGATAACTGGAGAAAGAAGCATAAAAAGATGTTGATATTTGGAGAAATCAGCATAACCAAGGAATGATAACTGGAGAAAGAAGCATAAAAAGAGGGTGATATTTGGAGAAATCAGCATAATAAGGGCATTATAATAGGGGATGCAACATAATAAGGGGTTGATTATTGGAGAAAGCAGCATACTAAAGCAAGTGGTAATTGTAGAAAGCATCATAATAAGGGAATGATACTTGGAGAAAGCAGAAACTCAGGCAGGTGGTAATTGGAGAAAGCATCATAATAAGGGAATGATAATTGGAGAAAGCAGAAACTCAGGCAGGTGGTAATTGGAGAAAGCAGCGTACTAAGGCAAGTGGTAATTGCAGAAAGCATCATAATAAGGTGATGATAATTGGAGAAAGCAGCATACTATTAAATGCAGGTGATAATTGGAGAACGCATCACAATAAGTGGATGGTATTGGAGAAAGCAGCATACTAAGGCGGGTGATAATTAGAGAAAGCAGCATCATAATCCATGTTTAATAATGACTTTGTGCCCTTGTAGATGTTTGATTTCACAATATTTCAGATTCCTGCCTGCTGGTCACCCTGACTTGAATAAAGCAATGCCAGATTGCTCCATGAAACCAAGGTAAGCACTTTTTTGCAGTAAAACAGGTGCAAACTTCGACTGCAATAAGCAGGGCATGTTTACAGTACTCGATAAGTTTCCTGTAAATGACCAAGTAGAATGCAACCAAGTCCTATTGCAATAATGGAACACGTACAACCATGGTCTAAAAAGAGGTCTATCCAATAATTTTGTATTGCAATTTATGCCCATATTTAAATTATAACGATATCAAAAGTATAACACACAATACATATCGGTATGACCGGTATATACTGAAAGGAAAAGGAAACGCGACACGGGGAATTTCCGCTATATATTGTATGTACAAGATGCTGCGGTTAATCGAATGGTACATGGCTACTTAAGATCTTTCCTTTTGGAAAAAATACTAAAACAACACGTAACACAGCAAATAGTATTCCTGCAAAGTTTCATTATTGGCAGATTACGCGTTTGGCTCAAACATGTGAGCAAACTTAACTCTTTACGTTAAATACAGTACTGAAATGGCTCAATTTTTCAAAGAGGAACTTCAACATTTATGAATTTCTTGTTACAACGTGTTCTGTGATTAAAACGTCGACAACATCACAGTTCTGTCCTTTCTCGAACTAACTGCAACTTTTTTTTTCTTCAAAACATCATGGGACTTTCCTAGAATATATATGGAATTAAGTGTGTAGTATATACAATATATAGCAGAAATTCCCGTGTTGCATTTCTTTTTCCTTTCAGTGTATATTAATCTTGAGATAATGTCCATGTGAATATGAAATAAAGGTACAACTTCCTTTTTCTCCCACCAGCCAAGTGGTGCATTCCATCTGACTTTTAAATAGGGTTGTTCCATTTAAATCTTATTTCTGCATCCTTCTGAAGGGGCCCTTAATATTAAAGGGGTGCTGCATGTACGAGACAGGCATGTAAATGATCTAGAGGAATCTCTCACTCACTCAGCTGATCTAGGACCTAAAAGTGTTGAAGAGATTCATGTTAGATTTTCAGTGGTCTATCATATGTGTTGATTTGTTTTATGTTTTTAGTATTCTATCCATGAAGAAGTTGCCAAAAGATTTTGAGTGTTACAAGAAAAAGATACAAGTGGGGGATAAGATTGTTGTCTATGCCAGCAGTGTAAGTATTCAAATCAGGTACAGTTTAATAGGAGATGGATCGGTTGTTTACATTAATTGTGTATAAGTTGTTTTTTTCCCATGCAGTTTCATTCATTCCCATGCAGTAGTCTCCCCATGTTGTTGCCGGGGTAGAATACAACCACTGCAAATCCCGCTAGAGGCAGAGGGGTAGGGCCCCTCCTTCATGTTCGTTTTATCATGCTCATTCAAGGTCTTCATCATGACGCCGCGTAAGCAAACGTTACTCCATCGTAAATTGAGTGTCCACTGTAGAATTTGCAGCAACTCTCCATATTTTATCTTGATGTAAATGGAGGATGTTCATTCCTGTTAGGTGCCATATAACCTTTTATGTGTTGGTGCGCCGTAAAACCCAATTCAATTAGTTCAATTCCATTCAGCAGTGACTGTGGGTTATGTGTTGTTTAGGCTATATATGATGGTCGATTTGTTTATGGTAGAGGCAGACCACTCCATTTTCCTGGGTAGTACCAGTATTGTATACATCCAGCCTTCCATAGGAATGAACACTTTCTCACTTGACAACCCTAGCTTCCAGTGGGATTCGAACTCGCATCGGTGAGAAAGTTTTAGATGCAGCTTCATTAATATACAGGACACGGATGCACTGTTATGAAGTGCTCGACACCAGAAACATTGACGACATCCCAAATCATACTACAAAATATAAATAGTGTTAACTGAATTACGTTTCCTCCTGCTGTCAAGTTCAACTGATCCAATCAAAACTATATTGTACTAAGGGAATAAGGTTTGGCTCTTTCTATCTGGAAACACATATTCATACATTTATAAATTAATGTACAATATAATGTAAAACTAATTTGAAAAACTGATATAAGCCTTAACTTTGTATAAGAGATGTACTCAGTGTAAGTAAATGAAATTGTATGTTATGACTACCAAGATTGTGTGTGAATTTCAGTACAGCAGTAACTGCCTATGGACGCATGTTTCACCCCTGATGAATGGCAAAGTTTACATACTCAACATTACAGACAACTTGAAGGTATAGTGTACATATAACTCCTGCTGTAGACAGTGTCACATCATTAGCATGACAAAGGGTGTATATATAACTACATTCCAAAACAAAGGCAGATCCAAGGGGTGGGTAATGCTGATCCTGCACACACACCCTTAAATCCAGCAAGGCATACCTTACTGATCTTAATCTAATGTCAATGACTAAAATTTCCTGAAAATGCAACCGAATTCACCAAGTGCCATGTAGGACACAAATTATGGAGGCATGCCCACAGTCTCCTTTAGCACACAACTCGAACATTTCAATCTATTTTTGGAACCTCTGCTACAATGTGTGTACATATAACTAATGCTGTAGGCAGTGTCACGTGCATAGCATGGCTTAATTGTAAGTCATGCTGTAGACAGTGTCACAAGTATTAAATGACAGGAAGAGTTCATATGTCATACAGTAAACAGTGTCGCATGCATAACATGGCTGAAAGTGTTATTAAGTAATTCTGTAGACATTGTCACGTACATAGCATGACTGAAAGTGTTCATAAGAAAGTGTCATGTGCATAACATGGCTGAAAGTGTTCATATAATTCATGGTGCAGGAAGTTTGTGTAGAATCATGGCGCAGAAAGTGCCACATGCATAGCATGACTGAAAGTGTTCATATAAGTCATGTTGCAGGATGTGCCACGTGCATAGCATAACTGAAAGTGTACACATAAGTCATGGTGCAGGAAGTGCCACTTGCATAGCATGACTGAAAGTGTACAATCAAGAACTCCCAATGCTTTGTCCTTAATTGCATGGGACAGTCCATGTACTAGAATCTGGTCACCGGTTATGCAGAAGGATATGAGGTATATATTCTGACAGTAGAAAAGGGTAGGGTGCATCTGGATTCCTCTTTATCTTCCCGCTCTCTCTAGAAGAGACAATGTGTTGATGAGCTGTTTCATTATTATATCCACAGCAACTCCAGTATCCAGCCCAGCAGTTCCGACCAGGTCAAGGCTACAATGCCACTGTCTATGGTGTTGTCAACGACTCACTTTTAGAGCTTTCATTTTGTGGTATGGTATATCTATATGGAGTTGTTATGCTGAGCTGAAAATATTATTGAGCATATAACACCATAAACGTTGACGTAACATAATAAATCGGTAATATATGTCGGTTGAGTGGAAAATATGTGTTCAGTAGGAAGTTGCTGCATGTGTACCCTGGAAATCTAAGTTATTTGGAAAATCTTATTTGTGTTGTTTTTTTTATCAATATTTGTTGTATATAATATGATAGTTTTATTTAAGCTCGTGTTTTGAATAGCGTAAAAATAATGACAGCTAATAATGCCAAAAACACAGCTTAAATATGAATGAAGTGTTTTGTATTCAATGGAGTCAATGTGTCCATGGTTTTACAGAGGAAAAGGCGGCCGTGATACTTAATACTGTGACAAAGGGTCTCGTCACGTGCGTGAAGGAAGACATCGGCATCGTGCTACAGTTGGCTGAAGGGATACGTGGTTCCGTGGAACTGAACGACATCTCGGACACATATGTGAACAAACCCACATCTAAGTTCAGGGTTGGGCAGGTGGTGAAGTGTTTTGTTGTGGAAATCGAACGCAAACTGAGGAGATCTGTTGTCTCGTTGAGGGACTCTAGGTATAACACCATTCAATGTTATTTCTGTTTGGAGCACGTGCCAAAAGGTTTTTTAAAAATACTTACGCCAATTATATAGATCTATATAAAGTGGTAATTAAAAGTAGTTTAGTTTGAAATTTGTTGAGAAATTATATTTTAGAGTTCAAATACTTTTTAGCATGGCAGACACTTAGGAATCACTTTGTTTGTCGTCCGTCTGTTGTCATCGTCCGTCACAGTTTAACCTGCAACCTAACCTTGTGTATAACTTGAAAAGTATTTGACCTATGTTCATGAAACTTCACATACATCTTCATCTTAACCCAAGGAATACTGTTACACATGTACAATGACTCTGACTTTCATTTTGGCAGAGTTACGCCTCTTACATAAAACTTTAACCTGCAGCCTAACCAAGCACATAACTGGCCATGACTTAAGAAGTATTTGACCTATGTTCATGAAACTTCACACACTTGTTCATCTTAATCCAAGAAATGTTGTTACACATGTCCAATAACTGTGACTTTCATTTTGGCAGAGTTATGCCTCTTTCATAAAACTTTAACCTGCAATCTTACCCTAATCTATTCTATTTTTGAACTCAATAATTATGCTTCCAGAATAAAGAAAACCAAGTCCTCAGTAACAGACCCCGAGATACGACAATTCTCAGAACTGACAGAAGGGCAGGTTTTACGGGGTTTTGTTGTCAAGTGTACAAAAGTGGGCATACACATCAGGTAAACTTTGCTTTTCTTTTCATTCGTTTAAAGTATTGTCATGTTACCCATTTACTTGTGATACCCAAACTCACTTACAGAGTATATTTGTGTCATTGTCATCTGATTGTAAGATGACATCGTCGATACTTGTGATAGTGTTAGCGAAAGACTTTACTAGAATATTGTTTACATTCAAACTAAGGCAAAACAATAAATGAACTACTGTTTTTATTACCTACCTGTTATATATCATATCTTTCATATTTAATACATTTTTATACTTGAAAAAAATAAATTCATGCTGAGCATTTAGTCAATACTTTGTCTGTCTGGAGTCGTAAGGCCTTTTTCTCACTGCCTGTGGTGGTTAGCAACCTAGAAGAACATGTAGGGGCATCTCATGGACACCCTCCATTAATAACTGTCATTGATACATTGTAGACTGGGACACTGCCTGTGGGGGTTAGCCACCTAGAAGAACATGTAAGGGCATGTCATATACACCCTCCATTAATAACTGTCATTAATACATTGTAGACTGGGACACTGCCTGTGTGGGTTAGCAACCTTTGAATACATATGTAACGGAAATGTCATTGAAAACACAGAACCTGTCTTCCCTATTGGAAATGTAGTCACAGTAAAGGTCATCAAGTAAGTACATGTACATCTCCACAGATACTTCCACATTTTAAATGTTTTTATTTGTTTGCGTAACAAAGTCGAAGTTGTATACACAATATGGTACTATGGTAGTAATTTGGTGTGTTCTTAGTTCTCCTTCCAATAGGCAAAAGTTAACGAACGGACGACGGACAACTCATCATCCCAAAAGCTCTGCTGGCATTCGGACAGTAGAGCTAAAAAAAATATTTGGATGCTGCGACTTTAAAGAAATCAAGACTGCTTTGGTCCTTCGAACGTTGTTGCACCTCCATTGAGGTTGATTTGTAAATGGTAGCTTCTTGTTGTTATCATTGTAATGCGACATTCTGCTAGCATTAATCTTAGCAGAGTGCACTGAAGACATTTTTATATGCCCGTAGGGAGGTATTATCGCTGAATATCTTGAGTTCGTGGAAATCATAAGTTCATGGGTGACATTTAAATATTGACCTATCTGACTACAGTGTCCTCGTGTGAGATTTGCAGTCATCAAATCAAACTTAAAGGTTGTACCATCATTTGTGTACTATTAAGAAAACGTGCGTTTCAAACAGTTCAAAAGGTCAAGGTCAAAATAAAATTACCTTTCTAAATGCATTTACACCAACTCCAAATATACACCTCAAGAAAATCCCCATAACTTAGTCTTTTACATCAAAACACGCATTTTATATTGTCCGTCTGCTTTGCTGACATTCCCAGTACACGACTGACGTCATCAAGTTAAAATATTAAGGCCAATGGCTTTTGTACTATTCGTTTTAGAGTAACAGTTTATTAACCTTAAAACAATGAAAAATGAAGGTTTTGGTTCATGTTTTTATCAATATTGTTCATTCTCTGACCACTATTTTGCATTTCTTGGAAATTAGAATAGCACAGAATAAATATTTATGTAGATTTTAGTTGATTATACAAAAAAAAACATTTATTTGTCCATAAAGTTATGTAAAAAAAATATTTGTATATATAATAAGGCTGATATGATCCGAGTCTTTCTGTTACATTTACTCCAGATTTCGACTAAAAATAAAATAAAAAATAATTCGGAACATATTTCATTAAATACTGTCAAGCGCATAATGATTTTAAGGACTAACACATTGGGTCCGTTAGGGTTCTCCCATCGGTTACCGAAAGCACTCTTGGTAACCATCGGTCACCGTCGTTTGCCGATAGGTAGAACGTTGGTAACCAATCTTCCTGCGACTCTACACCTGAGGTAGTATCGGTGGCCTTGTTGGTACCAAATGTTACCATCGGTGGCCATTGGCAACCAACGTGATTGCCGATGGGAGAACCCTGAACGAACCCATTGTTTACATCTAAGGGAGACCATCCACGAAGTTACGATTATTTTATGTACATTTTCACATGGCCGTAGCAAATGTCACAGATACAATCATAGTAGTAAGGTAGTACATGTAGTATAAAATTGTTTTAAAATAGAAGATAAAGAATCATTGTAAAAGTTAAGTAACATTTTTTACTATTTTATTGTCATGTTGGTAAGCAGCAGTCACGTGACCACAAACTTTCAGTATTCAAGGGTATGTCATGGCGTTGTCCATCCGTGTTTGTCCGACTTTTAGCTGGCTACTGATTGTGGCTAATAACTTCCAAAGCATAAGGTCTACAACAATGAAACTTTGTACACATCTTCAGCATGATCCATTAAAAATATCTGATTTATAAAGGTTATATGATTAATATTTGTTGAATTATTTCCCTTTTGAAAAGGTTTAACCTAGAAATTAACCTATCATTTTATAAGTGATTTTGGCTAATAACTTTTAAAGTATAAGGCCTACAACAATGAAATGATGAGCATGTATGCCTCGCTAGGCGGTGCTCTTGAGAGACACAGCAATTTTGATTGGTTTGAAAGTTGCGTTCTACATAACTTGCATATTTTTAAACAATTAATTGTTTAAATAGGTCAAGGCAAATTGTTTTTGCCTATTAATCATTGTTGATTTAATATATTACTGGTAGAATAAGGAAGAAACATTTAAACTTCAAATTGTATTCCCTTTTATTATATTAAATACAAGCAAGTTTAAAGTCACAATGGTACCGGGTTAATTATACCCCCGCTTTCACAAAGTGAAGTGGGGGCTATATAGGAATCACGTTGTCCGTAACGTCGCGTCGCGTCTCGTCGCGTAACACATTTTTTGTCCCTTCCAATCGCCTAACACATCTTTGTCGAGTCATGTAACAGTTAGAGCTTATGGGATGCCGAGTTGTCCGTCGTCCGTCCGCCCGTCGTCCGTCCGTCCGTCTTTAACCTTTGTCTCGTTAAGACGATAGGGCCTTCATTTTTCATCCGATCTTTACCAAACTTTAACATGTTGTTAATATCAATGAAAGCTCAGATAAGTTTGAAAACCAGCCATATCGGTCCAGTAACAGCGGAGTTATGGCCCTTGATTTAGTTAAAAATGCTATATTTTGCCTCGTTAAGACTATACGGCCTTCATTTTTCATCCTATCTTTACCAAACTTTACCACATTGTTATTATCAATGAAAGCTCAAAAAAGTTCGAAAACCAGCCAGATCGGACCAGTAACAGCGGAGTTATGGCCCTTGATTTAGTTAAAAATGCTATATTTTGCCTCGTTAAGACGATACGGCCTTCATTTTTCATCCTATCTTTACCAAACTTTACCACATTGTTAATATCAATGAGAGCTCAAAAAAGTTTGAAAACCAGCCAGATCGGACCAGTAACAGCGGAGTTATGGTCCTTGATTTAGTTAAAAATGCTATATTTTGCCTCGTTAAGACGATAGGGCCTTCATTTTTGATCCTATCTTTACCAAACTTTACCACATTGTTAATATCAATGATAGCTCGGACAAGTTCGAAAACCAGCCATATCGGACTAGTAACAGCGGAGTTATGGCCCTTGATTTAGTTAAAAATGCTATATTTTGCCTCGTCAAGACGACAGGGGCTTCATTGTTCATCCGATCTTTACCAAACTTTATCAGATTGTTAATGTCGTTGAAAGCTCGAACAAGTTTGAAAACCAGCCATATCGGATCAGTAACAGCGGAGTTATGGCCCTTGATTTAGTTAAAAATGCTATATTTTGCCTCGTTAAGATGATAGGGGCTTCATTGTTCATCCGAACTTTACCAAACTTTATCAGATTGTTAATATCAATGAAAGCTGGGACAAGTTCGAAAAACATTCATATCGGGTCATATCCAACCAGTAACAGCGGAGTAACGGCCCTTGATTTAGTTAAAAATTCTATATTTTGCCTCAAGACGATAGGGGCTTCATTGTTCATCCGATCTTTACTAAACTTTATCAGATTGTTAATGTCATTGACAGCTCGAACAAGTTCGAAAAAACAGCCAGATAGGACCAGTAACAGCGGAGTTATGGCCCTTCATTTAGTTAAAAATGCTATATTTTGCCTCGTTAAGACGATAGAGGCTTCATTGTTCATCCGATCTTTACTAAACTTTATCAGATTGTTAATATCAATGAAAGCTCGGACAAGTTCGAAAACCATTCATATCGGACCAGTAACAGCGGAATTATGGCCCTTGATTTAGTTCAAAATGCTATATTTTGCCTCGTTAATACGGTAGGGCTTTCATTTTTCATCTGATCTTTACCAAACTTTACCAGATTCTTTAGTTATGGCCCTTGATTTAGTTAAAAAGCTGCCCGAAACCTTCAAAAAAACGTAAATGGCAGTCGCTCTCTTTATTGATGTTATAAGAGCCATGTTAGCCAGTAGAGCGTCCACAGGCCCTCTTGGGCCTCTTGTTTATTACTAGCATTTCTCAAACAGTTTTGAATGGGTTGTTCCCAAACTTTATATACTTATAACAACTGATGACCTTATGTCCCTCTACATTACCCATTGTTGACTGTGTAATTTGTTACAGAATTAGGGAATTGTTTGACAGAGAATAAAAAAGCGGGTGTATTCATTACTTTCAGTGATAGTTCTAGTTAATAAATGTTCTAGTTAATAAATGATAAATGTTCTAGTTAATAAATGTGCTTGTTTTAAATGCTTGATAAATGTTCCAAGGTTGCCATGTGCCCCTTTAAATACATTATAATTATAGCTTTATGACCGAGATCTATTTATTACTCAGGTTACACCCAGACAAGCACTTTATAGACTTGTCGATGTTAGAAAAGGATACAGGTGTGCCTTTAAATATACCAGAAAACTTGCTGAAACCGTGTCTTGCAGGTAAGTAGTACTAACTTGAGATTCTTTTAACTATTAACGCTCTTTAATATTGTAACATGTAAATAAATGTTTTATTACCTCTCTTGGCCAAAGGTCAGAAGGGCTTATGCTATGGTATTTCGTCCATCTATGGTATGGTATTTCGTCCATCCATTGGTGGCTGTTTGCACTTTCACTAAAAATGCTTCTCCACCATTGAAACTGCTCAACGGATTTTAATGGAACTTTACTGCAGTATTCCTTAGGTGTTGTTCATTGTATTTTTCGTTGTCAAATATTTGATATGGCTGCTATAGTGTTTTAAGTATAGGGTATATGTACAGGGTATATAAGTGTACATAGACATATATAGGGAAACGTATTTTTATGCCCCCCGAAGGGTGGCATATAGTAGTCGCACTGTCCGTCCGTCAGTCCCTATGTTCGTTCGTCCGTACAATCGTGTCAGGTTAATAACTCTGACAATAATGGACGGATTTTCAAATAACTTGTCACAATTGCTCGTCACAACAAGACGACGTGTCACGCACAAAATCAAGGTCCGTGACTCCAAGGTCAAGGGCCTACTTAGAGGTCAAAGGTCACTTGGAGGGCATTTGTCACTTACAGTGACATTTCTTGTTTTTAGCTCTGCTGGCCGAACTTTTGTCTTGTTAAGTACGATATAGCTTTCATTTTTCATCTGATCTTTACCAAACTTTTCCATATTATTAATGTCAATGAATGCTCAGTTCAAAAACCAGCCAAATCGGACCAGTAACAACGGAGTTATGGCCCTTGATTTAGTTAAAATTGCTATATTTTGCCTCGTTAAGACGATAGGGCATTCATTTTTTATCTGATCTTTACCAAACTTTAACAAATTGTTAATGTCAATGATAGCTCAGACAAGTTCGAAAACCAGCCAGTTCGGACCAGAAACAGCGGAGTTGTGGCCCTTGATTAGTTATAAATGCTATATTTGCCTCGTTAAGACGATAGGACCTTCATTTTTCATCCGATCTTTACCAAACTTTACCAGATTGTTAATGTCAATAAAAGCTCGGACAAGCTTGAAAACCAACCAGAGCGGACCATTAACAGCGGAGTTATGGCCCTTGATTTAGTTGAAAATGCTATATTTTGCCTCGTTAATACGATAGGGGCTTCATTGTTCATCCGATCTTTACCAAACTTTACCAGATTGTTAATGTCAATGAAGGCTCGGACAAGTTTGAAAACCAGCCAGACCTTACCAGTAACAGCGGAGTAATGGCCCTTGAGTTAGTTAAAAATGCTACATTTTGCCTCGTTAAGACCTCCGTCATAGAAAACGTTCCGAAAATGCGTGTCAGGGCCATATTTTCAATACTATAAGACTTTGAGATACCAAACTTGGTATGTGGATACATCTTGGGATAGTGGTGTGTCCCATACTAAAATAAGATCACTGTAACCTTGACCTGTGACGTCTGTCATAGAAATTGCTTGTCCGGACCGTTTTTTCAATACTATAACACTTGGAGATACCAAACTTGGTATTTGAATACATCTTGGGATAGCGGTGTGTATCATACCAAAATAAGGTCATTGTGACCTTGACCTGTGACCTCTGTCATAGAAAATGCTTGTCCGTCTGTATTTTCAATCCTATAACACTTACAGATACCAAACTTGGTATGTGAATACATCTTGGGATAGCGGTGTGTCGCGTACCAAAATAAGGTCACTATGACCTTGACCTGTGGCCTCTGTCATAGAAAATGCTTGTCCGGACCGTATTTTCAAAACTATAACACTTAAGAGATACCAAACTTGGCATGTGAATACATCTTGGGATAGCGGTCTATCACGTACCTTGACCTTTATCTTGACCTGTGACCTCTGTCATAGAAAATACTTGTCTGGACCATATTTTCAATACTATAACACTTAGAGATACCAAACTTGGAATGTGGATACATCTTGGGATAGCGGTGTGTCGCGTTTCAAAATAAGGTCACTGACCTTGACCTCTGTCATAGACCTCTGTCAAGATACCAAACTTGGTATGTGAATACATCTTGGGATAGCGGGTGTCGCATACCAAAATAAGGTCATTGTGACCTTGACCTGTGACCTCTGTCATAAAAATGCTTGTCCGGACCGTATTTTCAATACTATAACACTTAGAGACACCAAACTTGGTATGTGAATACATCTTGGGATAGCGGTGTGTCGCGTACCAAAATAAAGTCATTGTGACCTTGACCTTGATTGACCTCCATCATAGAAAATGTTTGGAAAATGTTTGTCTGGGCCGGTGGGTGACTATGGATTGCCCTGCAATTCTTGATGCTCTTGTTCATCAGAATTTACCTCTTTTACTTGTAGCACCAGTCTTGAGTGAATCAAAGAGAAAGAGAACATCTTCTGCATCATCAATGGATTCTGAGACAGCAGGAAAGAAGAAAACTAAAACACATGTGACAGATAATGTTAAAACAGAAAAACTGTGTCAGGAGTCTACTCCAGATAACAATAGTGATAAATCTCCAGGCAAGAAACGGAAAAGAAAATCTTCTGAAGCAGTTGTAAATGAAACGATGAAAGTAGATAAAAAAGTGAAGGTAGCGACGACTTTATTAGATTCTGAGACTGATAAAAAAGAAACAAAATTACAAAAGAAAAAGAAAAGAAAATCTTCTGGAAGTGATGTTGAAACTCATAACACAATTACTAAAACTTCTAAAAAGAAGAAAGATTCAGTGGCTTCGCAGCAGACGACAAGTTCGGCAGACGACTCCGATTCTGACAGTGGAATTGAGGTCAAGGTCAAAACATCATCCGATGCTCAGGTAGGCAAGCACTTGATAATCAGCTTTTAAATAAACTCGAATGTCATCGGGCTTCTGAAAATTAATTAATTGAATTTGCACCTAGACTGGTAGTATTTATGCTTCCGCCATTCAAAGGTTAAGACACTTGTATTTCATTTAAATGGACACAAGGTAATCTTATTTCTTTAAAACTCGCGGTGTCGTAATCATCGTATATAATTAATTGAAAACTTCAAAACAAAATGTTGATTATATTACATCAATATCTATTATGGTAGATGGTTACGGTAGATAAACGAAAAAAATAATATATGCCAGTAGCTTTAAAAGTGAAAAGGATACAGTATTAATAATTTTACACGCTAACTTTAATGTTGGATAAATACTTAAAGATTGCCATGTTTCCCTTTAATACCGTCTGTGATGGTTAAATATTCGTAGCAAATCCAGGTTTATAGTTTTGCGATTTCCACACGCACGTCTACACATTTTGACATTTTGGTTAACGTTTTTTCCCCCTCATTTTTCAAAAACGAATTGTCGGAAAGCTTTGAAATTTGGCACTCATGTTCATTATCATTACATAATGTTATACGACAAGAACCATGCCTCTGTCGTGTATTTTTACCTGAATTATCCCCACTTTTGACTTAGACTTTTAAGTAAAAATGTTGAATTTGAAATCCGTGTTCGTACCACTGTTAGTGCCACACTTGTCATAACTATGCATTATGAGAATATCCCTATTTTCTGTACTGCGTGCTTATTTTCTGTCAAACCTCCATCACTGTTTTCAATACCAAATATGACTTGATTGTGGCAGATCCTGTCAAATGTTGCTGGATACCTGCTTGTTTTGTTATATAAATATATATTTTTTGGCTTCTGAAGTTACTAATTTAAAATATGTATCGTTGTTTCTTTTTTAGACAAATGACAAGTCTGTTCTGAAGTTATCAGAAGGATTCTCCTGGGACACTGATTTCAGACTACCGTCTTCAGGACAGGGGGAGATAAGCAGTGATGACTCAGATGATGAAGTCAGTAAGGTAAGGAAGAGTTATGCCACTTCGATACATCTATATGCGTACTATAGCTAAATGTGGGTCACCATGACCTACTTTTTACACCATTGATTCTGGTTAAGAGTTTTCATTAGCTCTATTCTCCAAGTTACTGATAACCATTCACTCTTCAAAAAGTAGGACACCTTAAACCATCTTGAATGCTTTAAACAGTTCATTCATTCCATTTAAGGTTTTTCATTGTGTTAATTGTCACCGAATTAAATAATTTCTTTCAGAAACCTGTGAAAAGGTCGAGAGAAGAATGGAGGCGTGAGCAAAAAGAGGAAGAAAAAAGAATCTATGAGGTAAAACAATTACACATTTTATAAAAAAAAATAATGTACATTACATCTGAATTTTGAGGTTTTTTTTCGCTATTAAATAGATCAATGTGATAAAGTGATGAAATGCAAAAGGATGGTGACTATGGGGTGGTGAACCAATAATCAACTTGAAGTAGGGCATGCTAATCAGTAATTCAACTTAAGGTTAAATAAAGTCACCTGAACTAACTGCTTTGTCTTTCTTAAGGGTATGCAAATTGAGCAGTCATGTGCACCCTATCTGTTGTTCTAGAATGTTAAAGAATCAGAGGAGTGAAATAATTAGTAACGATAGAGTAAATGCTGATTCCTCTATTTCCTCTTGCTGGGAGCTCGACTTAGAGATCACCTTGATTCAGCGTCCGTCCGTCCGTTCATCAAGCTTATGTCCAAGCTAAAGTACAGCTTCTGTCTATCTCGACTTTAAAACGCGAATGTTAGACAAACTGCATCAGTATGCTCTAATCGACTGGACATGCATGTTGAACAAATATTTTCGTCGACTACACCTACATACTCTGAAATATAGGTCATGAATCTCTGCTTCTAATGGTGGAATATTTACCAAGCTGCATCAGTGTCTTTCTCTCTTTCACCAGACATGGAGTGACAACAATGCTATGACATACTTCCTCCAGAATATAGGTCAGGTCCCGTTAATGTACATCTCTACCTCACCTTCTATGCGCAGTGAGTTTCTCTCATCATGCTGGAGTTTTGACAATCTCTTTGCTGTAAAGTGAGGAAGTGTCGATTCTTACGGATGGCAGGAGGTATACAGTACTGGTTCTACCCAGGAAAAATGAGGTGGCCTGCCTCTACCTCAAAAAGATTGACCATCATATATGGCCTTACATCTGCTATAAATGAGGTAAAACATGATTCAAACAAACAAACAAATATTTGCTGTGACCGTTTTGAATTAATGGGCTTGACATGCTGGCCATCTAATCTATACCTCTGGTAGAGGTTATAGACTTGTTCTGGAAACATTTGTTTAATTCTATGAACTACCTACCAATATTTACAGTATGAGAGAAAACAGTTGGAGGGAGAAGTGCAGCCCCAGTCAGCAGACGACTTTGACAGACTGGTTCTCCAGTCACCTGACAGTTCCCTAGTCTGGTTACGCTACATGGCCTTCCATCTAGAGACATCAGAGATCGACAAGGCCAGGGCCATAGCCGAACGAGCCTTGAAAACAATCTCATTCAGGTACCTGTACATGTTTGACACTTCTTTTGTATTAACCCTTAACTCGCTACATATATATAATGGACTGTTCTTTCTTTGAATTAAGACTATTTCCATTTATGTGACAAAAGGGTGTTTTGGGGAAATGAGATCAGCAGCCAGACAATGTAAACCCTGATCAGCCTGCGAGTTACTCGCAGGCTGATATGGGTTTACAATGGATGCAAAGGCTATTATTGTCGTGCTTAGCGGGTTAAGGTTAAATTCATGTGTTCGGTACTGTAATTACGAAGGTTGAATGATCAGCAATATGTGGGAGCATAAGCTCTAATAATTGGATGTCATGGTCAGGGTTTTAGGAACATTAAAGAACCAGATGGAATATCTGCTCTTTTCTGTATGGGAGCAGCTCTAAATAGTATACATGTATCATGAGTTGATAGGCAATAGTACAATATTACCCAAAAGAATGTAGACATTCATATAGCCTGTGTTCGTATGTCTTGTCAGCACTGTCTTGTCAGGGCTACTCCTCCTGAACTTCTCAACAGATTTTGGCGAAGTATCAATATGAAGCCCAGTTACGCATACTCCGCGCTGTCCCGCTCCATTTACTGTTGGCGGAGTTATGGCCTTTATATCAGCTGATAGCTTACAATAATACGTCACAATTTCATGAGTACGTCACATTGAATTTCAGCGGAATGGCCTTTTAGTATGTTAATGGAGACCCATTTCTTCACGTGTATGAATCTTCAGCTAACTTGAATACTTGTGTGTTGTTGGTAGGGAGGAGCAGGAGAAGTTAAATGTGTGGGTGGCCTACCTGAACCTGGAGAACATGTACGGAACCACGGATACGGTAAACAAGGTGATGGCCCGGGCAGTACAGATGTGTGACCAGATCTCCATCTATGAACAGATGATCAGTATCTACGTCAAGTCTCGCAAAATAGAGGTATGGAGTGTGTAAGGTTTATTAAACAGTTATAATAATAATGAGACAATCATCTTTAAATTGTCTTTATAAGTTTTATATTTACTTGATACTTTCTGTTGAAAAGAAATATCTTCTAATTTCGAATAAACTTCACTTTCAATGGGTGGCGCTAACTGTGCACGCATCCGGTGTGGTAGAAATAGAAAATGGCTATTCGACGGTTTAAAAATACTCAATTCTTGACCACTCACTACTTTTCAGCAGAATTGTTTTGTTCTTCCAATTTTGTCTCAAAATAGGGTAAAAAAGAAGTTTTGGCATTGGGAATATGACCTAATAACAGCTATAAAAACAGCCAAAATAACACTGGTAAACACATTAATTCCTAGTAGTGTATTATAATAATGTCAAATAAAAAAAAAAAAAATCTTAACACGATGGTACAATAAGTTATAGTATTCTCGCAACGTTATATTCTGTTTCAGGAGGCTGAGCAGCTGTACAACACCCTGCTGAAGAAGCACAGCGCCAACAAGGAGTTATGGGTAAAGTTTGGCCAGTTCTACTTCCAGCAATCACGCATGGAGTCTGCCAGGAAATTACTGCAGAGAGCGCTCAAAAGTCTCGACGTCAAACATCGTAAGTCAGACTGATTGTAGTGTATGGCAATGTTCAGCAGTCCCCAGGAAGGAATTCTCATTAATTACAATCCGAAAAAAATTGTTAAGACATTAGAAAACTTCTAAGCTTTCACAAAAGATTGAATGAATGGTTGAGCAAAAAACGACAATAATGGAGATGAAGGTCATTACTAGAAATGAATATAAGAATCTTCATGGGTATCTGGTGAAGATAGGGAATTCCAACCCGAGGTATAATTGTTTTTATCGGAACAGAGGCTTTGCCGAAGGTTGGAAATTCCCTATCTGAACCGAATACCCATGATTGATTCTTTTCCTTGCATATCATTTACATTCTCACCAACTACTAATGTTTTGCATGTTTATTTACACAATGACGTCATGCAGATGTCATTGTTGATATCAGCACATAACTTTTGTCTTCCCACATGTGTAAGATCAGGCTTTCCATCACTCATGTAAACCGCGGATAACCGTATCCGGTATGCAAGAATGTCCTGCTCTTGATCCTCATCTAATTCAGAGCCATGGTATTCAGTTTTCAGGCCATATTGGGGGAGTTCTACTGCCTGTTGCGTCAACAGGTGGCTATTTATTTGGCCCATCGCCAACTGGGGCCTCAGAAAAGTCACTCATATATCTGCAAGGAAATGTTTTACGTATTTTTAAACAAGCTGTCCATTAATGAGTTTTGGAAAAGGGTGGGGAAAAAAGATACACAAAGAAGATACATATATTGAATTGCGGTTCATATATTCTTCTACAAGTTAATTGGATCCTCTCGGATGAAATCCCATGCTTTCCCTATTTTTGATATTGAGCAGATTCTGATTCTTTCATTTGCTAAAAAAAACACAAACTCTGAACTTGGGGCCTGACACAGGGGACTAGTTTTTTGCCGTGAGGATATATTTCAATACAGGGGACTAGTTTTTTGCTGTGAGGATTTATTTCAATACAGGGGACTAGTTTTTGCTCATCTGTACTCGGACAGTTCTATATTTAGATAATGTGGCCCAAAACAAATAAAAGTGTGTGGAATGTGACATCAAGCCAAAGTTTGCTTTTATAATTTTATACATATCATGTTGTCAGGTGTGGAACTGAAAAACATCAGGCCAAAGTTTATTTTTTATAATTTTGAACATCTTGTTTTGTCAGATATGGAATTATGTACATTTATTATTGTCAGATGTGGAACTCATATGCATCAAGCCAAAGTTCACTATCATAATTGTGTACATTTGTATTTTCAGATGTTGACACGATAACCAAGTTTGCTCAGATGGAGTTCAAGTTTGGCGAGCCAGAGAGAGGAAAGACCATGTTTGACAACATCCTCAGTACCTATCCTAAACGTACAGACCTGTGGTCAGTCTATATTGATATGGTCACCAAACTACGGGAACACAACAGCACAAGGTATGGTCTTTATATGGATAGATACTGCAGATATGCACTTTTCTGCCTAATAAAGGGGTGACCTATTAAATTTTGCTTTAATTAGGCACTGGCCAATAAAGCAAATCAATGCGAAATCCCTCAGCGTTTATTGTACGTAACGTTATCTGACGTCATGCACGTAACTGTGCCTGACGTCATAAAACAAACAAAAAACAACAACATGGCGACATCCTCGATAAGCGTACCATTCTGAGAAATAGGTAATACTAATAATTTCTACAGAAAATATGGATAATCTACATGATAAATAAAATATTAAGTCAGTGCCTTTTACTATCAAGTTTATTAGGCTCGGCACGAAAACGAAGAGAGCCTCGCCATTCTTCGTTTTCTAAGCCTCGCCTAATAAACTTGATAGTAAAAGGCACTGACATAATATTCTCTATATATACTTCAATATATTTTCCTGTTTACTTTGCATTGAGCAAATAGTTAAGTATTTTACAATATTGAACATTGACAAGGCCTTGATTGCACGTTGATAACAAACTACTTTCAATTGTTAGGAAACAGAAACGTGCCTGGTGTCAACATAAAAACAACATGGTTTTCCAAGGTTCTGTGAAAGAAATTAAATAAATAAATTGTCACAAACCCTTTTTAAGAGTAATGATGGTTAAGAACCTTCGGAAAATCACTTGATGTATTCATTGACATCAACATGATATGTTATATTGTTTCAAGCCAAATAATTATATGCACAAATGAAAATGAAAGAAAATATGCAAATTCCATCCAGTACTATATAAATATTATAACAATTATAAGGAAAAATAATAAACAATAATATTGATCAACAACTATATGGAAGTATACAATAAAAAGTTTATTGAATTTGTATGTCAAAATATAACTTGAAACTAGTTCTGTTGGCGCAGGACGACTCGTAAGCTCATCGTTCTGTTATGGCTCAAGCTTTATTTGGACGGGCCTTAGTTACTGAATCTTTTGTTGTTGTTACTGGATCACCTTATACAGTTTCTTTTTGAAGTTTAGGGTATGAGTTTCTTATTCAGTCGTGAAGTAGGCCGGCTTACTGTTCAAATGTGTAGTACGAGAGCTTCTCTTGAAAGACATAATTACCCAGTGTGGTTCCCGGACAAAGAATAGGGCCACTGCACAACCCATTGGAGGGGTAGAACCCCCCAAATTCATGTTCATTTTATCATTTTTTGTTCATGCTCGTTAAAGGTCTTCAACATGATCCCTGCATTGTTTCTGGTGCCATCTCGTTCAAATCACTAGAACAGTGGCAGAAAAACAATAAACATGACTCCAGCATAAATGGAGTGTCTACAATAGAATTTGCAGCAACTCTGCAGTTCTGCAGGTGAGAAGGTTCTAGGCCCATTCTCCATATTGTATCTCGATGTAAAAGGAGGATGAGCCAGGCATGTTCATACCTGTTAGGCGCCATATAACCTTTCCTGTGTTGGTGTGCCTTAAAACCCAATTCAATTCAAACACATAATATTACCATTTCCTATCCAGATGTGTTGAATTCCTCTTTGCTTCTATATCCCAGATGTTTATTTTACAGGTCACTGTATAACAGAGTGGTCAGTATGAAGTTGTCCGCAAAAAAATTGAAGTTCTTTTTCAAGAAGTTCTTACAGTTTGAGGAACAAAATGGCAGTGAAGCACAAATCGCAGAAGTGAAAAAGAAGGCTCTGGAATATGTGGAATCACAGGGATATGTTGATGAATGATACAACAAGGTCGCTAGAGTTAAACAGAACATTCCCATCTATGGCAGTGAAACACAGATCGCCGAAATAACGAGAAGGCTTTAGAATGAATAATACAATAAAATAGAGGCGATGTTTATATATCTTGTATGTTGAAAATAAAAATGAAAAATTGCTCCCTTATGGCAATAGGCTGCTTAATGCATGCGGGCGCATGAGCAAGTTTGACTATACATAAATTAAGTGTTGGAGGTTTAAACCATTGTTTATGTATTTTCATTTGAATGCAATATTTACCCTGTCTAGTTTATCCAAAAAACTCACATGCAATGTATGTGAGGTTAGAACCATGAAATGTATGAACTAGTTTAATTAAAACGTGATTGAAATAACTATCCAGTCCAGCTTATGTTTCGTTTTTTGCAACCATCACATCTGTGTAGTTTTAACTTTACTGACTTGACAGGAATCCGAGAGAGTTGATGAACAGGATGAATGGATGCATGGTTGAGTGGGTGGACATGTTTGCATTGCCAGTCAGTTTAATGCCGGCATGTTGGAATTGTCTGTATATTTGTTTGGATGGTTGTGTATGGCAGGCATGTTTGCATTGCCCGTCAGTTTAATGTTTTACCATGCCCCTCTGTTTGTTTCAATGGGCAGGCGGTCATGTTTGCACATGCCTGTCTGGATGGATGGATAGATGGATGGTCGGTGGACATGCTTGCATTGCCCGTCAGTTTAATGTGGCTATGTTGGCATTGCCAATCTGCTTGTATGGATTTGTAGGCAGTTTGCATCATATGCATGTCAGTTTGTATCGATGGATGGGCAGGCCGACATATTTGCACATGCCCTTCCTGTTTGGATGGAGGAGCAGGCGGGGGATGTTTGCATTGCCTGTCTGGATGGATGGAGGAGCAGGTGGGGGATGTTTGCATTGCCTGTCTGGATGGATGGATGGAGGAGCAGGCAGGGGATGTTTGCATTGCCTGGATGGAGGAGCAGGCGGGGATGTTTGCATTGCCTGGATGGAGGAGCAGGCGGGGATGTTTGCAATGCCTGTCTGGATGGATGGAGGAGCAGGCGAGGGATGTTTGCATTGCCTGGATGGAGGAGCAGGCGGGGATGTTTGCATTGCCTGTCTGGATGGATGGAGGAGCAGGCGAGGGATGTTTGCATTGCCTGGATGGAGGAGCAGGCGGGGATGTTTGCATTGCCTGTCTGGATGGATGGAGGAGCAGGCCGCCTGATGTTTGCATTGCCTGGATGGATGGATGGATGGATGGATGGAGGAGCAGGCGGGGATGTTTGCATTGCCTGTCTGGATGGAGGAGCAGGCGGGGTTGTTTGCATTTCCTGTCTGGATGGATGGAGGAGCAGGCAGGGGATGTTTGCATTGCCTGTCAGTTTATGTTTTACATAGGCTGCTCTACGTGGATTGAGTAATGAAACAGATGAATTACCTCACAATTTTCAGAATAGCTTACTGAATGCATCATGGGATTCACTTTTGGGATTAACTTATTCTTAGCTACTCCCAGGATTTATTTTCCACAAGCTCTAACCTTTGACCTCCACGTGTGACCCAGACCTTTGAAGTACTGACCTGATTTAAGCACACCTTCTCATTGTGGTGAAAACTTGTGGGAAGATTCTTTGAAAATCGCTTCTTGTTTTTGACGGAAGGACGAACGGACAGACAAGCTGACGGTACGATTAGTGTATGCACCCTCCCTTTGGGGGCATAATGATGTTCTCCCATCGTCTATTGCCCAAAATACACTGGCCTTTATATACATTATATACTTTTTCAATTAAGTATAGTGGTGGTGTGTCTTAGTTCTAGTTGTTTACCCAATTATCCTGACAGTCGGCGCTTGATTAATAGTGGTTTAAACTCGTTTAGACAAAACAAAAGAGTATGTATGTTTGACATTTTTAATCATGGATATTGCAATATTCTGAAATAATTTGGCATAAAACTAAATACAGGGACAATACACTTTGTAATAATATCTCGTCATATGTTCAACATATACTATAAGTTACACACTTTTAAAATGTGAACTTGCCTCTATACAAAAATATGAATGCATGCATTAGCTGCTAACCCTCCCAAAATAAGAGCAAGAAAATAAAAATACACAAAATCGTGCACCCCAGTTAGGGGTTAAAGTTATACAATAATAAAAAAAGAAAATGTGAATGCCGGATTGCGAAATCAATTGAAGTAAAATCCAAGACAGAGTTATGGTTCTTGTCATATTGTGTAATGGTAATGAACATGTTTGCTAAAATGCAAAGCTTTCCGACAATTCAATTTTGAGAAATGAAGAAAAACAAAAACTTTAACCAAAACATCAAAACGTGTTTTTGGACAGACAGACAGACGGAAATCCCCAAACTATTAGCCTGGATTAGCTACAAAATCCGGCTAAAAACATTTGCAACACGTCAAACTTTTATTAAATCTCACTTTTTTGGTCAATTAATCAGGCAGGTATGCCAAGAGCAATTTATAAATAGTAAAAACACCATAGATATTTAAACATGGTGATCTAATTGAATATTTTTTAAAGATAGTTCATAAACAGATGAATTCCAGTATTGCACAATGTATTCTTTTCAATATTAAAGGAAATACATCAGGATACATATTTTTTCAGTATTGTTCAAATAAATTATTTCTGTATTAAATCTATAAAAATAAACTAAATGAGCCATAAACCACCAAAAGAAATTACACTGAACATATCACGAAGAAAGTATTTCGTAACTATGGTTACGTGCCAGGGTTAGCTGTTGTAAACTTGGCTGTAAAGAGAAAAAAAAGTATCGCTGAGGTAATCTGCATGACAGCTATATTTAATTTCGGGATTTTTCTTTTGCCTGATAATAATTGTTCTTTCAAATTATTAATCACTGTTTTATCATAGGAAACTTAATGTTCCATGAACCATTTCTGTTTTAAATTAGTCATTTCATAGCTTTTCGTTTTTTTAACACATTTATCCCCAAAGCCTGATATGCCTCTTTCAAAGGACTATTTACAAAAGTCGATTTCAATGATTTAAATTATCCAGTTGATAACATTTAAAAATAACATATAAATATGCGTATAAATTAGAAACTACCTTGTGGACTGTAGATAGACGTATACTGAGGGGGAAAAGTTTAGCAAGTTTTTTAGATGAAATAATACTCAACTGTATACAAGATATACTGACATTTTGGGACTTTACGGGCTTGACCTCTACATTCATTTATTCGTTATTAAGATGTTCGGCTGTTATTGAAGTGTGTTTAATGAAATATTGTGTCTATTTCTTGATTTTACAACCAAAAATGTATTATTTCTAGGTGCAACAAAAACTTGCTAAACTTTTTCCCCTCAGTATATAATAAACAGGTCCTGATTGTGTAGTTACAAGAAACGTACAATAGACAACACTTATAAGCACGCTAATAAAACATTTATTTTTTATTAAAATTTGCTCAAATTTTGAACATGTTCTTAACAGCAGTGACTGAATTTAATTTGATGATCATTTGATGATCAAATTATTATTTATCTTCAATTTTATTTGATGAATCTGTTAAACATATATTTATGAGTTTCATTGGGGTTTTCTTGTCGTCAAAATTGTTCATTCCGTTTAAAAATATGAAATAAAATATAACTGGGATACTTAAAAAGAGCTGTCTAGTGTATATATAGGATATATAGGATGTAAGAATACTTTACTCCCTGGTATATATAAAAACGAGGAGGAAAAGAACACAGTTTGAGCAAAGTCAATGTGAACAAAGTGAGTTTCAGCAAAAACACTTGGTATCTTGTATACAGGCATCAAAACATCAGAGATGTGGAGATGGTTCAGCGCAGAGATGCATGGTGGCCCATGGGTAAGAAACAACTACTCCACATATCACGACAGTATCACTGACATGACAACTACTCCACATATCACGACAGTATCACTGACATGACCAATAGTCTCGGCTGGAGGTCTCTAGAACACAGAACTGCATGATGCTTGACTGAACATGTTCTACAAAATGTCCACGGTATTGCAGCTGTCCAATTACCCCCATACTTTGTGCGCCCATACAGAATGACTCGTCGCATGCATCTCCTCTCACACGAACAGATAGCTCTTTTTTTCCTATAACCATTGTGCTATGGAACAGACTGCCCTCAGGTCTTGTCAATTCTTTCAAACGGAATATGCAAGATCATTTCAAACGGAGTATGCAAGATCAGTAGGTGGGCATACGTGTTTTATATCACAGACATATTAATAAACAGATAGGAAACTTCCTACCTTAACCAATGAAGTATCACGTGGCACCTCAACTTTTCCTTCTATCTTCTCTCGATTATTCACTGATTTTGATGGGAATATATTCAAAAGATTCATAGTGAATAGCAAAATGGGATTATAATAATTTATATTTATTTTCAAAATGAGAAATTGTATAAAAAGATGTTTAAAGTTAAAAATGCCATAATTTTTCGCTTTCCTCTTAAAAATCAAGTTTCCTTCAAACTCCTTTTTTGCACTAACGGTAAGATAATTTTGTGATGGGATTTGGCATGAATGAAACGTATCTATAAAACTTTTCATGATATGTGTGTTTAAAGTTGGGAAATATTTTGGGAAATTTTCGTAATGTGCCACGTGAAATTTAGATAATTTTCGTAGTATCTGATCTATTTGTTATTAGGTCTGTGCATATATTGTCAATTTCACAAAAATTAGCCTGTTGCACTAAACGGCTAAAACCACTCTATTAAACGTATTTCACGCACACTGCACAAACTAAGCCTCCCGAATGGATAGCATCTAGATATTGTAAGATATAATTGCACTGACGCACAGCTGCATAGGTTACTCATAAGGTTCATTCAGGATTAATAGATATATGGATAGAAAGATATTGTTTTACAACTTTAAACACAGTCACGAAACACCCAAATCTACCTATTTCCCCCAAATCCGCCCAAATCTTCACCAAATCTACCCCTACACTTCCCAAATCCAAACCAAATCTACCCCTAAACTTCCCAAATCCAAACCAAATCTACCTTATATGGTGTTACAATGATGTTATTGTACTACAATGATGTTATTGTACCAAATATCAAAAATAAAAAAATCATTTGAGAAAAATGAAGATATATTTGTTCATTATTGAATTAACAATTTTTGCATTATATTTACACAAATAAATTAACCACTACACAAATGATTTTTTTTTAGTGTGATATTTGTTACAACAACATCAATATAACACCATATAAGGTAGATTTGGTGTGGATTTGGGAGATTTAGGGGTAGATTTGGATGGATTTGGGGGAAATAGGTAGATTTGGGTGTTCCGTGTAACCGCCCTCCCTCATTATCACACAACTAGTGAACACTTAAAGAGTGAAACCATTATTGGTCGTATTAAAACAAAGGTATGCCTTCGTTCAATAAATCGACAACATTTAATAAATAGTGGTCGACGTCATCACAACATTCGACCTACTAATAATGTAATAACTAATAACACACGAGAAATGTATCAATATTCAAAATACTGTCACTGATGCATTTGTGAAAAAAAGACATATGCAAGTAAGTTTCATTAGGACTATTTACAAAAGCATTTTGTAAAATCAATTTAAAATAATTGACATATAATAACATTTAAAAAAAATCAATATACATGTTTATGATTACAAACTTCATAGAAGTTATAATGGTAGATATACAAGTCGAACAGGAAATATAGCATTAATAAGAGATTCATATTCATAATTTTGATAGAGCATCATAAAAAAAACTCTGACCAACCAGTGACCAGAGAAAAGACATGCCAATACATTCTGGTAAGTGATAAACTCGGTCTTTATCTCGATATACATGGATGAGCCTGGCATGTTCATTCCTGTTAGGCGCCATATAACCTTTTATGTGTTGGTGCGCCTTAAAACCCCAATCCAATTTAATTCCTTGATGCTAAACCAAGTTTACTGTTAAAATTAAGGTATCTACAGTGTGATTCTTTTAAAACCCTGCATATTTCATGCAAACTGATTCAGTATATGTATCTTTCAAAATCAAAATCTTGAAAATTATCGTCTTTTTACTCTGCCAAATATTTTTATTTTACTATAGAACATAAGGATAAACCGAGTAACACGAATTTTATCACCTACTGAAAATAATATAAAATCTCAACATCTCTGCAATACATGCAAGGTAAGGCTCAATTGTGAACGCTCGGACAATCCCTTCCTTCTTCGGGATCCCGCCTCGTGTGTATCACGGCGCTTCGGTATGTTCAAAATCTTTACATTCTGTTAGCCGGAAGGCACAGACTAAAGTGCACTGTTGCTAAGCTGTTGCTACATGAACAATATGGACGCTTGCCACACGTGTTGATGTATAATTTGCGTTGCATGTTTGTTATTTACAATACAGATGAAGGTTTTATCACTGCTTTCACGTAAATAAACTATAGATGGAGCAATCGGCAAAATGTTGAAGATAACTGATTTTGAATGCAAATTCGTTTTGGCGGGAATCTGACGCTAGTATGACGTAACCAATATGGAAACCTGCGTATTACATTCGAGTCATGCTGCGAAGCAGTGTACACGATGTTGCGAATGAGTAAGGCTGTCAAAGAAATAGCCAACTGTTGTTCCCAACTGAAGGTTGAATTGCCCATTAGAACATGGAAAATGAATGCCATAGCGAGTTTGATGTTCATCTTCTTGATGCTCATCTTCATCTCCATGCTCCTTTCAACTCTATAGGACCTAAGCTTTTCCCATTCCAACTCTATAGGACCTAAGCTGTTCCCATTCAAACTCTATAGGACCTAAGCTTTTCCAACTCTATAGGACCTAAGCTTTTCCCATTCCAACTCTATAGGACCTAAGCTTTTCCCATTCCAACTCTGTAGGACCTAAGCTTTTCCCATTCCAACTCTATAGGACCTAAGCTTTTCCCATTCCAACTCTATATTAACCAAGCATTTCCCATTCCAACTCTATAGGACCTAAGCTGTTACAGGGTTGTAAAACACCATTGTTTTATTCAGATCCAGACAGAATGTGGTCACGTAGCGCTGATTATATTGATCCTTTAACAACCTTTTCAACTGGTGGGGAGGCGAAGATACATTTATCTGACTTCACCACTACAAAATATAACTTGTTTTATCCTTTTTCAGGCATATTTCCTCCAAAATATTTATTGATTTTCAATCCGATACTGAATGTTTTGTTCACATACCTCGTACAGTATGAAACCTTGCATCTCGAATGTGCTGCCTTTTCTCTGATATTGGATGTTAATTTCCATAAGTGAAACGTTTCACATGAGAAGGAGTCTATTTTCAAAATATGGAAGTTAGTGAATGTTCGCAACTGGTACCGCCCACAAAGATATCACTCGATACATTCGTTTATCACATATTAACGACTCAGAGACGGAGGAAGGAAACATAGTTGTATTACTCTTACTATCGAATAGGGGTCTTTAACGTGCTCGGAGGATAGACTCCTATATACACGGGGCCGCACGTTTTACGTCCCCATCCGATGGACGAGCTAGGGAAAGTCATACCAAAGTAATACAATGAGGCCCGAACACATGATCCCCGGATTCAGAGTCGTTCATGCCATCCATTGAACCACTGCGGCTTGTATTAATATGCTGGTAGGCAAGTATGGTTTAACAGTGATTCCTATTTTACATTTTGCCGATGTATCACAACATCGTCGTTTACATGTTGATAAATACGAACATTTGAGATGTACTTATTAACTCAAATAATGTTTTACTAACTTAAACGGATGATTTTCGTTGGCACAATGGTCCATAGTAGAAATATACACTTGTTTAACTTAAAATGTCTTGCTTCCTCCCTCTACTGGTTCACTTGTGTAGTATTGGACATCCTCACTTGTGTAGTATTGGACATCCTCACTTGTGTAGTATTGGACATCCTCACTTGTGTATAAATAGTGGACTGATAGAATGAATTGCCCCGATAATTGCCTCTCTTGTGTATAAATAGTAGACTGTGATATAATGCATTGCCCCGATACTGGTTCACTTGTGTATAAATAGTGGACTGTGATATAATGCATTTCCCCGATATTGGTTCACTTGTGTATAAATAGTGGACTGTGATAGAACTTAATCGCCCGGATAATTGGGTCACTTGTGCATTATTAGACTGTGATATAATGAATTGCCCCGATACTTCGCACACTTCTGCATTATTAGACTGTGATATAATGAATTGCCCCGATACTTCGCACACTTCTGCATTATTAGACTGTGATAGAATGAATTGCCCCGATTATTGCACCATACACCAGCACACCCAGAAGACATGTCACAAATACGAAGAATCTCGCCCGACCCGTGTATACATTCCTGGCCACAGTGTCGCCAAGCCTCGTTGCTGTTTGAGCCTGAAATGGAAACAGTTATTGATATGTGTTGTTTTTTTTACCGATAAGGTAAGTATAATTCATTTAAAGAGAGATCTGTTTGTTTGAATGGTGTTTTAACATAGAAAGGAACAAATGGAAATAAGTATAAAATTCTAAAAAGAGGATAACTATACTATTATTGATAACCTGGTACACAGTTGTTCGGAGATGTGTATATCAATTTAGTTTTTCAGTGGATTAAATATCATTAAGTATATTAAGTATTCCTGGTGTTATCAATTAATTACATATTTATATTTTTCCAGAATTATTTATTTCGTTCAATTTATTCTAATTTCCTCGTTTATCAGTTTTTCTTACTTCATTTCTATTCAGATGTGTTTTCTTTACCGTGGCAACATAAACTACTGATAACAAAGCCGTGTTTCAGTTAAACTCTTATTTATAATATCTATCCCTTATATTTATCATCTATTCCTTATATGTGTCCTTTTTATTTTCCTTATCCATGAAAAAAAGTAAACAAAATCTTCTTATCTACCGTTCGACCTTTACTGATCAATATCTAAGATTAAACTCCCTGAAATGTGTATGAATAAACTTGCCGCGGACATACTGGCTCGTTGCGGACAAAATTATATCTATTGTTATATACACTTAGGAGTGGTCCAGCGTGTTATATACACCTAGGAGTGGTCCAGCGTGTCCTCAAGGTCCAATATGTCTGCGGACACATTGGCACGTTGCGGACATATTGGCAGGACACATTGGCACGTTGCGGACATATTGGCACGTTGCGGACATATTGGCACTCTACACTGTATACATCAAATGTAATTTTGTAAATGGTATGTCTAGTTTTGCGTTTGGCTTTATTCTCGAGAACTGTATATGCACTGGATGAACCAAATTTGAATAACAGTTGCATAATAGGTAGTAATGCTAAAATACACAGATAAATAACAAACAAATGAATGTCACAAGCCCCGAGTTACTAAGCAAGATTGCTATGCTAACTATACATAACCGTACTCGAATGACTGAAGACCCTATTTTACACAACACTACACCGTTTCTTAACCTAGAACGCCGTTTCCTACCTACTGACGACGAAGCATATATATATATAACTTAATATGTTGAGAATCTGAACTCTGTAGATGCAATATAAACGACTTTAACCATCCAGGCCAAACCCCGAAACCGGAGCGTCGAATTTTACCAACTCATTTTACGCATATCCAATCACGGGTATTTTAATCAACCTATACCTTTAATCAGCACATATACTTTATTATATGACCTGAACACCTAGGTAAGAGTTTCGATAAACGGTTTTGTAGTGTAATTTTGCCTTGATTTGGTGGGTTAGTTTAAAGGTACTATGCGACACATACCTTTCTGGCACTGATTATGGCCACAATCCCCGTTGCCGGGCAGCAGAATATGGTGGTCAGTACAGCGGGTATCAGCCAGTCGCGGGGACCTTCTTCCGTCTCCTCCAGCCAATCAGTTGATGAAGAACGGTCGTAACTATCCTGTGCGAGTATGGGGAACTTTATTTATTTATTAAAATGTTACATATTAGGCCACATAAAAAAATATATGTGGTTCAGGTAACCCGACCGACCCTATTTTAAGGGGCCGACCCTAAAACTTTGTATGCAAAAATTAAAAAAAAAATAAAAAATTGTTGATAATGCAAAAAATTATTGAGGAAAAAAAAGAAAAAGCCTACCTACCTATCCGATTTTTTTGCCAGTGTTACCTGAACCACACATATTATTTTGTTTGGCCTTATTTTGTTTAATTTGTTAGCCAATACTGATCTGGGTTGGTTAAATGCATTTATACCCCTGTACTACCCCTGTACTATACTATGTATAACAATTTTTTCTTTACTTCTTTACGTTATTTTAGATATTTGAGCCTCGGTACAAAACAGGATGGACAAGTAAATGACCCCGAGTTCATTGTACTTGCAACAGTTGTAATACCCAAGACAGGTAACAAAGATGATGTAAATAATAACAGACCTTATCAATACTTCCAACAATATCAAAACTATTTGAGCGATTCATTGCTAATCAAATTCACATCTACTTCAAGAAGACAAACTAAAATATGAACACCAATCAGGTTTTCGAACAAAATATTCGTGTCATACTGCGCTTATATACATCGTTGATAAATGGTTCAAGGAAATAGATTCAGGAAATCTGTAGGCACACTTTCCTGAGATCTTTGTAAAGCTTTTGATTTTGGTCGATCAGAAATCCTTTTGTTAAAATTAAAACTCTATCATTTTTCAGAAAAAACAATTCAATTATTTGAGTCTTATCTTTCAAACAGAAGCCAAGTAGTTAAAGATCGGCGATTTAATTTCAAATGCTCTTCCTGTTATTTCTGGGGTAGTTCGATTTTAGGTCCGCTACTCTTTTTGTTATATGTTAATGACGTTCCCTTTTATATACTGAACAAACCAATGTAGATATGCATGCGGACAATACAACACTGTATGCAACTGGGAAATCAGTATCGTGTATTCAAACTAAACTGCAAGCAGATTTAAAAAATGTTAATGATTGGTGTAAGATAAATAATATGGTTATTAATCACATAAAATCTACATGTATGATACTTGGTTCAAACAAAAAAACAGCAAACTGTGTAGAATTGTTGCTTAAAATAAATAACACAGCTATTCAAAATGTAAAAGTACAACAGATATATTTTTTAAAAAAATCACGGTGTTTTGCATTACTTGCATATGTTCAATCAATAATATTAATTATAAGAGTAGTATTAAGCAACCTATACTCAGTTGCAAAAGAAACTGGACGCTTTGAACATTTTATTTTACACCCTATCCTCTTTATCAAGCGACACTCCCTTAATGATTTGACCGATTGAAAAACAAATGACACCATGATATTGGCAAAGGAATGATAAAAACTTTGGTATCAAACATGGCATTTTCATTTTGGAATTTGTCAAGTTAATTCTAAATTGTGTATACAATTAAATCTAAACAAAAGTCAGTGTCCACTTTCTTTTGCAAATGAGTATATCAAACAGAAGATTTGGCTTTACTGAGTCAGTTCATTAGCGTGAAAGGGAGATAACGAGTAAACAAATCAAAAATATCGATAATCTGCTTCACTGCGCATATCCTGTGTATACCAAGACGAGCGATAGCCAAACGTCGATTTTCAATAGGATTTCCCATTCATTCGGTAAATTGCATGTATCGTATATTTAAACTCGGTGCAGCAGTCTTGTGTTATCTCCCTTACAAGTTTGTAAGCCGCCGTAATATGTTGCCTTTACAGTTTCAGAGGAGAAGAGTTTTGAAGATATATAAAATTACTTGACTCCCGGGTCACCATTATTCGAGACTGCTGCCCATCCCCCCACCCCCATCCCCACCCCCACCCCTGCCCCACCCACCACTCGAAACTTTTTTTCTTTTTTTTTTACATATTTCTGTGTGTTTTTGCTCAATTCTTACACATATAGCTCCCTTCTCCCTGTCCCTCTCCACCCCCACCCACCCCATCCCCAACCCAACCTGATTTTTTAAAACATATTTCTGTGTTGTTTAGGTTATTTCTTACGCCGCTATTTGCACACCCCATACTCCTGTGTTGTTTTGGTCATTTCTTACAAATATAGCTATGTAACCTCGCCCCACCACCCCAACCCCCCACCCCCCCCCCCCCCACCCACCCACCCACATTCAACACTCTAGAAAATCAGATTTTTTATATTTTCTTACAAATATAGCTATTTAACCCCGCCCACGTCCCCAACCCCCACCTCCACCCCCATTTCCCACTCTCGAAAATCAGATTTTTTATATTTTACATATTCTGTGTCGTTTTGGACATTTCTTTCACATAAATCTATGTAACCCCCTCTCCCATCGCCCCACATCCTCGCCCTTCCCCCCAACCCTACTCTCGAAACCGGATTTTTTTTTTACATATTTCTGTGTTGTTTTCACTACTCATGAACTGACTCCCTAAAACCAAATATGCTACTTTTCTCTCCTGTTTGATAGGTTAGGCAATTTAGAAATAATAAGGGTCCACCTTAAACAAATTGCAACAGAATAGGTTTTTAACAAGAGCTAGAGGTCTAATAGTTCACATGTACCACGAGTCAAGCTTGTTCAAATGATGACCCATGGTTAAATTTGGCCCCATCCCAGGTACCATACTGATGTATGCATTCTCTTCCTTTCTTTCACTTGTTATCTACATACACAGAAATATGTAAAAATAAAATCGAGTGGTGGGTGGGTGTGGCAGGGGTGTGGTGGTGTTGGGGTGTGGGTGGGGGGTGGGGTGCAGCAGTCTAGAATAATGGTGTCCCGGGCAGTCAAGTGATTTCATATAATGATATCTTCAAAACTCTTCTCCTCTGAAACTGTAAAGGCATCACATTACGGCGGCTTATAAACATGTAACGGAGATAACTAGAAAATGTTATTGTCCATGGGACAAAAACGTATGGCTCCTCCACTCGCCCGAACAGACATAATTGACGACTCTAGGTCCAACCGTTCTCTATTGATCTGAGATCGTTTTAATATTCAATATCCCTGTGATCTTTTTAATATTCAATATCCCTGTGACTGTATCTACTATCTGTATCAGTAATATCTACTGGTCATGACCAACCATCCTTCCAACTTTGAGGACCCTAGGTCCAACTATTCTCTAGTTATTGATCGGACATTTCGGGGATCGTTTTGATAGTCAAGGTCACCGCGACCGTGGCCTTAGACCTAGTGAACCCAAAGTCAATAGGGGTCATCTACTGGTCCTGACCAACCATCCTTTCAAGGTTGAGGACCCTAGGTCCAACCATTGTCTAGTTATTGATCGGACATCGTTTTATAGTCAATGTCATCGCGACCTTGACCTTTGACCTTGTGACCCAAAATCAATAGGGGCCATCTACTGGTCATGACCAACCATCCTTCCAAGTTTGAGGACCCGAGGTCCAACCATTCTCTAGTTTTATAGTCGATGTCATCGCGACCTTGACCTTTGACCTTGTGACCCAAAATCAATAGGGGCCATCTACTGGTCATGACCAACCATCCTTCCAAGTTTGAGGACCCGAGGTCCAACCATTATCTAGTTATTGATCGGACATCGTTTGTGACACAGACAAACAGACATACAGACAGACAGAAAGCACAAAATCAACATGGCTCCCCTACCAAACTTTGTGTGGGGGAGCAATAACAAGAGACTGCTGCACCGCGTTTATACGATACATGCGATTTACCGAATGAATGGGAAATCCTATTGAAAATCCACGTTTGGCTATCGCTTGTCTGACTTTTATAAAGAGGATCTCTATAAGCATTTTGCTTTTGTTCCAGTCCATTTACCTATTGTATGTAACAATTGTATAATGCGTTATTTTTTAAATAAAATATGTTAAACCAAAAAAATCCGGTTTCGAGAGTAGGGGTGTGGGTAGGGGTGGGTTATGAGGCGGTGGGGGAGGGGGTTACATAGCTATATGTGTAAGAAATGTCCAAAACAATACAGAATATTTAAAATATAAAACAAATCGTGTTTTCGAGAGTAGGGAGTAGGGGGTGGGGGTTGGGATGGGGGCGGGGTTACATAGCTATATGTGTAAGAAACGACTAAAACAATACAGGAATACGGGGTGTGTGTGGGGGGGGGGGGGGGGGGGGGGGGGGGGGCGGGGGAGTGCACATAGCTATATATGTAAGAAATGACCTAAACAACACAGAATTATTTTTTAAAAATCAGGGTAGGGGTTGGGGTGTGTGGGGGGAGGGGGTATGTAGCGGCACAGGGGGAGGAGGGAGCTATATGTGTAAGAAATGAGCTAAGCAACACAGAAATATGTATAAAACAAATAAAAAATATAAAAAAGGTTCGAGTGCTGGTTGGGTGGGGCAGGGATGGGGTGTGTGGATGGGCAACAGTCTAGAATAATGGTGACCCGGGAGTCAAGTGATTTTATATAATGGTATCTTCAAAACTCTTCTCCTGTAAAACTGTAAAGGCATCATATTACGGCGGCTTACAAACATGTAAGGGAGATAACACGAGACTGCTCCACCGCGTTTAAATATACGATACATGCGATTTACCGACTGAATGGGAAATCCTATTGAAAATCGACGTTTGGCTATCGCGTGTCTGGTAATCACAGGATATGCGCAGTGAAGCAGATTATCGATATTTTTGATTTGTTTACTCGTTATCTCCCTTTCACGCTAATGAACTGACTCAGTAAAGCCAAATACTCAATTGCAAAAGAAAGTTGACACTGACTTTGTTTAGATTTAATTGTATAAAAAATAAATAGAATTAACTTGACAAATTCCAAAATGAATATGCCATGTTTGGTACCAACGTTTTTATCATTACATTTCCAACATCATATTGTCATTTGTTTTTCAATAGGACAAATCATTATGTCGCTTGATAAAGAGGTAGGGTGTAAAGTAAAAAAATGTGTTTATTTGTATGCCTTTTTAGTAAAATGTGTCATTTAAAGGGACTCACGGCAATCTTTTCTTTTTTTTAAATCACGGTGTTTTGTATAACTTGCGTAGGTTCAATCATTATTATTAATTATAAGAATAGTATTAAGCAACCTATACTCAGATTGATAGTTGCATATTTGACACTGCACGCTTATCTGTAGAGTTATTCTAAAGAAATTGGTGACCGAATCAATTGTCATGAAAATAATATGAAATAACATTTTTGGGTGAAAAAAAGCATTCCTTAGGAATACAGAAACACGAAACAGTTTCCATTTTTGGAATGCTGTGTGTTTTTAAACTTTAAACTTTAATCTTATTGAAATAAAAAATGGATTGTCCTTATTTTGAGGTGTATATATATGTACACAGTTCCTCAATCTACTAATGAAGAGGAATATACATGTATATAACCTACATATTTTGAATAATGAAACTCTATAGACACAATATAAATGGCTTCAACCAGCCAGACCAACCCCCATTTTAAAAACAAAAAATATTGCCGTGTATATTAACGTATATTAAAAAAATAAATACTGAAAAATCATCCGTTGGAATCAGTACCCACAAACAAGAGAGAAAATGTTGAAACCATTTATGTTGCAATTGATTTGGGTTTCCCACTATAAGCTCTTAATTGTTTAACCTATCAAACAGGAGAGAAGGGTGGCATCTTTGGTTTTTTAGCGTAAAAGGGGGATAATGAGTAAAAAAAAAGAAAAAGAAAAAATCTGCTTTACCTCGTATATCCCGCGTAGCTCAGACAAGCGAAAACTACAAGTCATAGAGCTCTAATATTTAGCATGTAACACTGGCTTGTAATTGCCTACCATGTTTGTTCAAATGATGACCATGCGGTTATTAATGGACCCACACTCGGGATCACATGCTGTACAGAGAGATATAAGGAAACTTAAAACTTCTGAGAAACTACAAGACATTTGCACCACATTCTCGTAGAGGACCATGTCAAATGACGTGACACTAAGGTAAGGTAACTTCGCCAAGTGCCAAATTTTCAGCTGGCTTATCGCGTCTGCAGAGTCGACCAATTGATGTGTCACATCTGCAGAGTCGACCATTCGTGTGTCACGTCTGCAGAGTCGGCAATTCGTGTGTCATCCCTGGGAATAACGACAAGACACCAGTCTGAGCTCGGCACGGATCTCTGGATCGCACGTTACTAACCATGCAAATTGATTTTTATATCTCTTACGCATTGTATTAAAAGGACACACGGCAATCTTGAAGCGTTTGAAAGTGTGTGTAGTGAAATATGATGATTTCTAAGGTTTAAAGTCCCTCTACCATATGTGACCCCGGGAAGAAT